>JAJIBD010026252.1:0-123677 GCA_021461705.1 Cryptotis parvus
ACTTTTCTCTGCACTTGACTGACTCTCATATACTGAGATATTCACATATTGATTTTCTTTCAATCTAAGGGAAAGACACTGTGCCAAGGCAAAATAATTAGGAAATCAATTTCTTATTAAATTTGTCATTAATACTATGGAAAGCATGCATTTTCATCACTAGTACCTTCTTATGAAACTCTTCAAGGTTATGGTTTCCTTTGATGCAGTTTATTTGTCTTAGATATTAAGACTCTAAAATTTTTGCCCTGTCAGTTTTTACTTCTTCTTGTAGTATTCTATTATTGTTTCTTTAGATTAATTTCCTTAGCTTGTTATTATGTGTAAGCAGAGTCCATTTTAATTCTAAATTTATTTCACAAGGGTGCAAGAATTTCCAATATTCAGCATCTATAATTTATAATGTATTCAGTTATTTGACTGGATGATATGGTACATGATATAAATGATTATTAGACCATTTCAGATTAATAATGATTCATCCATAGAGATGATTTTCTTGTAAAATTTAACTCCAATAAAGTATATGAGTGATTTTTTAAAAACTATGAAGTATATTAATTCAGTATTGAATGTCTCACATAGTTCAGAATAAGTAATTTTGCAGAAGTAGTATCTATTAAATATGTAGAAGACACCTACACATTCATTATACAATGGTGATTATACCAATAGAAATACAAATAACTTGAATAATTTATTTTTAGAAATCCAATATCCACTTTTGAATTACATATATTTTGCAGTCATAAAAATACAAATTGAAACATAATCATGCCCAATGGTTAATAATGACTTGCATGATCAGCTTTAAAATTTTGCTTATATGAAATACTTGGCACAAATGGTCTAAATGCTGTAAGATATTCTTCACAAAGCTTTTCAAAAGTCAGAAAAAAAGAAGTAAATGCAACAGCACATCTGAGAAGATGTCTATAAAATTCAGACTTAGAAATTAGATTTCTGGTATTGCAATTATTGATTAAATGATGCTTATGAAAATGCAGTGGGCAAGTGAGATGGTACAGTTGCCATGGCACTTATATTGTATGCAACTGAGTTTGTTTTCAATCCCACAACAGAATGAACCCTACCAACCAACCCAACACACACAAACATAAACACACACATGCCACACACACACGTATACACATGTCAATACAGATACATAAATACTACAGAACCCTACAGACACCAGAATAACCCTTGAGCACAACTTGGTATGCTCCCATACAGAAAAAATAAAAACAAATAAGCAACAAATACAGAGGTTTGTGACTAGAGAGACAGGATTAGGAGGCATATTTTATGCAGGCCACTGATCCCAGTTCTATCCTCCAACAAAATATATGGTACCCACAGGAGCTGTCACAAGTGATCCCTTTAGCAAAGAAACAGTTCTATGCCCTGAGCGCAACATAATGTGGTTCTCAATTTATAATACAAAAACAGGCCCAAGAGACAACCCAGTGACTGAAAGAGCACCTGTTTTGCATGTATAAGACAAGAGTTTGAGCTCCAGTGCCAGGGACTACATAGGGGACATTCAACACAGTTCTGCTGATAAAGCAGAGAGTACTGCTACATATGATGCTCCACCATAAGAGATTTCCAGCCACAATTAAATCAAGTATATGACAGCACCATAATTAAGGGATTACAACCCTAGTGGAGAATGAAAACTAAAAATAGGTTCAAGGAGGACAGGCAGGGAGGGAACTGGAGACATTAACAGGAAATATGCACTGGTGAAGGGATAGTATATTTTAAGACTGAAACTCAATCATGAATAACTTTTTAACTGTATATCTCATGGTGCTTCAGTTGAAAAATAAAAAAATGTTTAAAAAATTAAAACCCATAAAATTAAGTTTAAGAAACATGGCCAAAAATCCTAACCACCAAGAATACTTCTGTGAACACTAGGCACTATCAGAATGTAGAAGTCACTGCAGCCAAAGCATACAATCCCTAGGGAACACCACAGACAGAAATGAGTGCAGTCCCCAGTCACTGAACAACAATAACAAAGAAGGGAAGGGGATTAGAAAAAAAGAACAGAGGACATTAACAGAAGTTTAGTGAATAGCTTAGCTTAATTAGAAATATCTATTCTGAGTTATGGAGGGAATGAAGAACCTGGTATTGTAACAGCAAAATCTTCCTGTTACTAGTATTTTTTGATAATCTCATGGAGAAGAAGTCAAACCCTGAAACTGATCACTATGGATATTTTTATCCAAAATGCTGCAGGACAATGACAGCTTAGTTCCAAGGGGGAAAAAAAACCCATTCCAAGAGGTGATTGCCTTTGTGGTGGGAGGAGACAATTACATCAGAAATCAAAATCTCATTGACTACATAAAGGCAAACACATTTTATATGGCTGCAGAGAACTCTTTAATGCAACACAGTTTATTAAACAGATACATGGGGCAGAGCTGCTACTGGCTCTCCCTGTGCTCCGCTCATCGTGAGTCATCCTGGAGGGAGGGAGAGTTCTGGCTCTGGACCACCATCCCCATAGAGTCATGGAAGAAGGCAGAGGAACCCCCCCACACCATGATGACAGCCATTTCACATGTCGGAATTCCATAGCTCGTCAGAGCTCCACCCAAGTGAAAAGCCGATCTCAAGCCCTGCTATTCAGAGTTCCACCCTATAGAGAATCCTATTACAAGCCCAGGTATGCTCAAACCAGAGACACAGATATACGGGGCAGAGCTGCTACTGACTCTAACCATTGTGGTTCATCAGTAAATGAATGAACTGAGAACCTGCCTACTACCTAGAGTATCCCACCCACATGGCTGAGCCTGGAAAGCTACCCGTGTTGTATTCAATATGCCTAGTACAATAATGATGATGAGTCTCAATTCAAGACCTTTGAGGGCTCTTCGTTTCCCTGTAGCAAGCAGATGCCCTAGGGCTACACTAGCATGTTACAGGAACAAATGGAGATGTTACTGGTATCCGCTCCAGCAAATTGAACAACGGGAACGACAAGTGATACTAGTGACTCTGAATGATAGATCTATCAATGATAGATCTAACATTCTATCATAATGATAGATGTTATTTCTAACTTAATTAGAAATATCTACTCTGAGTATCTATTCTGAATGATAAGATGTTAATAACTAGTAGGTCTCTAGGTAGTAAGTTTTTATGAAATAAAAATTTCCCCTTCTTATTCTTGATTATAATTTTATCACAATAATGATATTCCATTATAAAACATTGTGCAAAAAATTTACTTGTACTTTTATTGCTTCCCATATCTAGAAATCAGTGACATCAAAATAGCACTGTAATTTCTTTTTTTTGTTTCTTCTTCTTCTTCTTTTTTTTTTACTATTTGGGTCACACCCAGCTAAGCTCAGAAATTACTCCTAGCAATACTTCTACCTCTTTGCTCAGGAATCACTCCAGCAATGCTTGGGGACCATATATGGGATGCTGGGGATTGAAACTGGGCAGACCACGTTCAAGACAAATGCCCTAACCACTGTGCTATTGCTCCAGCCCCTCGCACTGTAATTTCTTGTTACTTCAAAAATAAAGTCAAAGCATAAACTTTTAAAATATGATTTTACTATACAGTTATAAGAGAGTCATAGGGACTGTTGCAGGACTCCTAAGAGCCTCTGCATCTGCCCTGGGTTGCCTCCTGCAGATCACTTTGTAGATAGGGGGTAGTTTAAATGTGGCAATTTATCTGACCATCTATTCTGTACTGGCTGGTATAAATATTCTCTCATGCTATCACAATCGACTAGCTAGATCTTACCAGCATATTTGCCTGGCCACGTTGGATCTCTAAGTAATTAGACCAGAGAAAAATGTTGTTTGCCTCCAAGCTAGCAAGCATGGCTCCCTGATAACAGCTAAAATACAAAACTACCACGAAGTAGACGAGACTCTTGTGAAGGCTTGGAGAAATATTTAACAGGCATTAGTATTAGTCTTTGTTACAGAGACATGCCATCTCTGAAACCCCCTTCTCTACGCTATAAAGTCATTTCCAGGCAGATCTTGGCTCAAAACATTATCATATAATAGGGTCTAGGTGAGAAATTACCTAAAGGCATTTGACCCTTCCTGCTTCCCATAATAGTGGGAGGTTTGAGTTGCAGGGGTATAAAACCAGCCTGCTTAATTAAAACAGCTGGACTGGAATAAAAACAGACCGGACCTAGGAATAGAGTTGAGTATCCGACACCCACCCTCAAGCGTCATTAATCTTTGATAAAGGTGCAAAGAGTCCAAACTGGAGTAAGGAAAGCCTCTTCAACAAGTGGTGCTGGGGAAAACTGGACAGCTACATGTAAAAAGAATTTGGACCTGTGTCTAACACCTTGCACAAAAATCAGTTCAAAAGGATAAAGATCTCAATGTCAGACCTGAATCCATAAAAGTATGTTGAAGAAAATATAGGAAAACCCTCCACACATCGATGTAAAGACATCCAAGGAAGCACCATAACAAAGCAAGAAAATATAACGAGGACTACATGAAACGAAGAGCTTCCACCCGAGAACAGGACCAAGATAGAAGACAGCGACGGATGGGAAGAATATTCACCCAATACCCATCGATAAGGGGTTAATATCCAATATATCAGCACTACAGCTATATAAGAAAAAACAGCCAACCCCAAGAAAATGGGGAGAGGAGAGACAGAAACTGACAAGGAAGAACCGAATGGCCAAGCATAGAAAAAGCCACACACAACATAGAGATGCAAACAAAAACAGAGAATCACCCCACACCACGAGAAGGCCCACCAAAAGGGAAAGCAAAGCTGCGTGATGTGGGGAAGGGGACCCAACACTTTGGTGGAAGCGACTTACAACCCGGAACAAAGGACATTCCTCCAAGCAGATGAGCTCCCTACCCAGCCAACCCCCGGAAATACCCGCCACCCAACACAATCCGACTAAAGCGCCTCCATGCAACCTACAAAATGACAGACTGATAAGAAACACATCACACAAGAACAGCACCAGAAAAAGAGTAGAATTTATAATGAGTATGAAGAACGAATTAGAGGAAAGAAACAACAGAGAGGTTGGAGAAGAGGACAAGGAATGTCAAGTTCTCTAAAAAGGCAAAGACAGACAAAGCATATGGCTTCTAAGAAAAGAGGCAGCCCACAATGGGAGAAGGAGGAGAGAGAGGGAGAGGAGAGGAGATAAAGAACCGCCATTAGGCGGGATGTGGAGGAGGAGGGGACGGGGGGGCGGGGGCACTGGTGAGGCGGGGCTGGACACTAGACCGAAACCCCCAAGCGGAACAACGGAATGTATATCTCACATGTATAATAAAATGTTAAAAAAAAAAAAAAAAAAAATAAAAGAGAAATGGTAAAAAAAAAAAACGCAGCTCAGGGGACCATAGAGTTACTGGGGATCAAAACAGGTGGATCTTGCAAGTAAAATGCCTACCGGTAGTATTGCTTTGGCCTTGATTTTAGTAACTTTTGGTTGTTGCATTTCCAGAAACCTACGGTGCCAATTTTTTAATGATTCCTATATTTAGTTAAAAAGACCCATTGGCTATGACCCGCATTTAAGAAGGTAGGCTCTAAGCTCCTGGCTTGAAATCTAATTTTCCAATTAATCATTGTTTCTTTTTTTAATAAACTAGATTTCCCCTGGAAAACAGCCTGCTTCCTCTCTCAATCACTCTCTCTTTTTGGGCTCTCTCTTTGTGAGCTTGTACCCTTCTTGGGAGTCTTGTCTTTGTCTCCTCTCTACAGGGGCCTTAACACGTGGTGGCCGCCATCTTGGCCTACATGAGGCTGGGGTTTTAGCCGGGAATCCTAAGCACCAGGTTTTTCCTATTGCTGATTTGTATGCCTGAACCTGTGATAAGTAAATCCTTTTAAAACTGCATTGGATTCCGGAGTCTTCATCCATTCCCCACCAGCTTCGGAGGTAGAAGGGGAACTCATTTCCCGGCACTGTCAGGGACCCTGGCGGCATTCTCTGACAGGGATGATAACATAATTAGCTTCTGACTTTTTAAAAATATTTAACTTAGTATAGATTTCAGAATACTTTGTTATTTTTCTCATTTCAATATCTTCCTTATTGATTAATATATATTAAAAGATTAATTTGTTTTTTGGTTTTGGGGCCGCAGAGGTTACTCCTGGCTTTGCACTCAGGAACTACTCCTAGTATGCTCAGAGATTACTCCTGGCTTTGCACTCAGGAATTACTCCTAGCATCGGTCCTAAGACCATATGGGATGCCAGGAATAGAAACTGGGTTGGCTGTGTGCAGGTTAGCTATGTGCAAGGTAAATGCCCTACCTGCTGTACTCCATCTCCTAATAAATAACTTTTACAGGCTTTTGTTTATTTTCAGGAAATGCTTCCAAAAATGAGGTGCTATTTATAAGTGAAACATTACCTATATTTTCAATAGGGTCGTTTTTAGAATAACTTGGCAGGCCTGGGCCTCTTCATAGGATGCTCTGCCCAGCCACCTGCTACAGAAGATTCAGCCATTCATTTAGCTGACATTGTTACCTACTGTCAGATTTATGTTTCCTAGCACCTATTGTAGAGATTCACAGTTCACTAAACCCAGGTAGAGACCTAGGGTATAATATTGCAATCATTTTACAAAGCCTCTGACATCAATTTTGTATTGTATCAGAAAATTGGTTTATGTGTAAGCCAATATGCTGCAAAATAATTTTTGAGCCTGTCTGGAGGATGCCAAGTGGTTCACTGTCTTTGTTAACTTTTGGTGTGGGTACATTTAAACAAATTGGTTGCAATTCCTGGGGTACTTGATTTCTGACATCTTGGAGCATCTTGAAATTCCCAAGGGACTTGGTACCGGTGTCAAAGAAATTTGTTCTTTTTTTGGTCTTTTTTGGGGTTATACCCAACAGTGTTCAGGGGTTACTCCTGACTCGGCACTCAGGAATTACTCCTGGCAGTGCTCAAGGATCATATGGGATGCTTTATATGAAATACCGGTCAGTCGCTTGTAAGACAAATGCCCTACCTGCTATACTCCAGACCCAGGAAATTTGTGCTTGGTGTTACTTAGGAATAAATGAGTGCTACAACCATTCAACTTTGTGGACTGAAAACCTGCATACTACTCTTTGGCCTGCATGGCAGTTAGAGATGCTAGATTGCCAGGGTCAGGAGTATTCCCCCAATCATTCTTTGTGGTTGAGCAGGTCTTTGAGTGAATGAGTAATTAATTTATGTGATGACCTGGTGACTTGGGCATAAGAGAGCTGAATCCTCCATCTCAAATCCTGCTTTCTGTTCTCTTACAACTAATTGTCATGCAGTGACCATTTACTCTGATTTTGGTCTGTGATAGGTTGACTTCACCTCAGGAATTATGTATCCCAGTTAGATTGGAAACGGTGATGAAGGCCATGCCCTCTGATGGCTTTGAGTCAAGTTTCCAGTTCTCAGCCACTCGCCCTTTCAAAAGTCAATGTGAGAACAGACCTGCATGACTGGAGAGCCCAAACCTCATTTACCCCTGCCATATTTCCCCCAACCTTCAGTTCGCATGGTAGTTTTTTTCTTTCCCCTCTGCTTCATGCTACTTCTCCCTCCTTTGTTTTTCCTTTCCTGGGGACCACCTGTTATGCTATAGAAGAATTCCTCTCTTGGAGAACTGAGCTCACAGTGCATCCTGCAGGATTTTGAATTAAATACAAATTTTGGCATAGCTTTCACAAATTTTATGGTTGAGTACTAGATAAGTTCTTTTTACTTGACCTTATTTAATGTAATGTACTTAATGGATAAATTAGCATTTAATATTTTAAAATTGTTTTAAAAGACTATTTGGAGTAAATTAAGTATGTACTTTATTGTTAATCATTTCATGAATATTTTATGAAAACATCCATGGCCATCATATGGTCTCTAAAATTATTTTTCCTCCAATGATTTTTAGTATATCAATACACATACAAACAAATTTTCACTCAAAGTCAGTTCATACAAATGAAGTGAGATGTCCCTAGATGTCAGAATGATATACTGGGGGGAGAGTATAACACAGTTTTGATCCCTGGCACTATATATGGTCCCCTGATTGCACCAGGAGTGATCCCTGGGTAAAAGACCTGAGCACTGAAGGGGTGTGTGTGTGTGTGTGTTTGTGTGTGTGTGAGAGAGAGAGAGAGACAGAGAGAGAAAGAGAGACAGAGAGAGACAGAGATTTCCCTAGGATTTTTCTACTGAATTTCTCATGATGAGTTTAGTTCATGCAAGAAATTGTCCTTAGTTTACCTTTCATTCAATATGAAGGCCAATTCTTCAAATGATATATTGTGATGAATAACATATGCAAAGGGGCTTGTAAGTGTGGCCAATAGTCCATGACAGAGTCCACCTAATAGGTGAATACCGAGGAAAAAAATCAAACAGTTTGATTTTTAAAATAAGTACCTTATTTTATTTTTAAAAAGGGGTTTATTTGTATGGAATAATTTAGAGCACTCTAAAATAACTATGAATATATATAATAATACACCATTGCTTCTCCATCCATCTAAAATATAGCGGATACCAGTTATAAATTGAGAAATGTCCTTTATAGTCAATGTTTCATTTTGAAAAGCACTTTGTTTTGACTAACACTTAAAAATAACTTATTACCAAGTAATAGAAAGGGGGTATCCTTTGCCTCTAAGCTATATAAACACTTTTCTAAAAATGAGGTCCCTGAAACTATTTGGAAATGAAGGTAAAGGGCAGAGATAATCTTATTAGTGTTAGCAGGAATTTAAACATAATGGATGCCAGATTGTTCTACCTATATATAATCCATCTTCCTGGGAGTTGCTGACCTTTGGAAGGGGCACTTAGAGTTGCCTAAATACACAGAGAAAAATGGTCCTTATAAATATCCATGTGTTACAAATAAGTGGAGCTGACAACACCACTTCAGAGTAGACACTATGTATTCCTACCACTATCTAATCTCTGCATTTTGATTTGTTAAATTATTTTTACAATCTTCAAATATTCTACTTTCATTTATATTTGAATGCTATTCACGTTATTCATTCTTCACTATAAAATATCTATTAAAATAAAGCTTTCCAAAAATCATGAAGGATTAGGTACTTTCCTGGCTGGAGTGACAGTGTAGCAGTTAATGCACTTGATTTGCACATGGTCAACCAGTTTTGATCTCCAGCATTGCATATTGTCCTTGTGTCTTCCAGGAGTGACCCCTGAGCACTGCCAGGTATGGCCCCCAAACAGAAAACCAGAAAATATTAGTTACTTTCTTCCCAATAATTTTTCTTTTTCTTTTTTTAAAGTATTTTTAAAAAAGTATACCACCGTGAGATACACAATCACAAAGATACACAATTAAAAAGTTCATACCTGAGTTTTGGTCATACAGTGTTCCAGCACCCATCCCTCCACCAGTGTCCATCTCCCACCACCAATTACCCAGTTCCCTCCCTCTCCCCCAGCCCGCATCCATGGCAGGTTCCCCATTTCTTTCCCTTTCTCTCTCTCTGCCTTCCTTCCCTCCAGACTATGGACTACAGAACATACATTAAAGGGTTGTCATGTGTGTCCTTTTTGCCTGTATTTAATGCTCAGTTCTAGGTTGGAACTAGTACTCTCGACAATTGTTAGCACACTGTTCCATTCTCTGTCCTACAAAGCCCCTAACTCCCACAAGTTTGCGACAATTTCCACCCTTGACAAGACCTCCTGATACAAGGTCATGTTTCACTTGATCTTGGATATTGGCATCACAATATGCACATATATATCTATGCCATGCAAATAAATGCAGTCATTCTGTATCTGTCTCTCTCCTTCTGGCTAATTTCACTCAACATAATCTCCATGTCCATCCATTTATAGGCAAATTTTATAACTTCATTTTTCCTAACAGTTGCATAGTATTGTGTAGATATACCAAAGCTTCTTTATCCAGTCATCGATTCTAGGGCACTCTGGTTCGTTGTTTCCAGATTCTGGCTATTGTGAGTAATGATGCTATGAACATAAAAGTAGGGATGGTATTTCTGCTGCGTATTTTTGGCTTCCCAGAGTAGATTCCCAGGAGTGGTATGGCTGGATCAAATGGGAGTTCAATTTCTAGTCTTTGGAGGAATGTCCATATTGTTTTCCAGAAAGGCTGTACCAGCCGACATTCCCACCAACAATGGATGAGTGTTCCCTTTTCCCCACATCCACGCCAGCACTTGTTATTCTTGCTCTTTTGAATATGTGCCAGTCTCTGTGGTGTTTAATGATATCTCACTGTTGTTTTGATTTGCATCTCTCTGATGATTAGTGATGATGAGCATTTTTTCATAAGTTTTTTGGCCATTCGAATTTCTTGCTTGCTGAAGTTTCTGTTCATTTCTTCTCCCCTTTTTTGATGGGGTTGTTTGTTTACTTCTTGTAAAATTCTACCAGTGCCTGATATATCCTGGATATTAACCCCTTATCAGATGGGTATTGGGTGAATATTCTTTCCCATTCTGTGGACTGCCTTTCTATCTTAGTCACTGTTTCTTTTGAGGTGCAGGAGCCCTTTTAGTTTCATGTAGTCCCATATGTTTATCTTTTCTTCTAGTTGCTTTGTTAGTGATGTTTCACCTTTGAAGATGCCTTTAGCTTCAATGCCGTGGAGGTTTTTCCTATATTTTCTTCAATGTACTTTATGGATTCAAGTCTGATATTGAGATCTTTAATCCATTTTGATCTGATTTTTGTGCATGGTGTTAGACACAGGTCCAAATTCATTTTTTTACATGTCGCTGCCCAGTTTTCCCAACACCACTAGTTGAAGAGGCTTTCCTTACTCCATTTGAGACTCTTTGCACCTTTATCAAAGATTAAATGATCATGTGTTTGAGGTTGGGTGTCAGGATACTCAGTTCTATTCCATAGGTCCACAGGTCTGTTTTTTATTCCAATACCATGCTGTTTTAATTACTACTGCCTTGTAGTACAGTTTGAATTTGGGATAGGTGATGCCTCCCATCTTCTTTTTCCCGAGGGATTGCTTTAGCTATCCTTGGGGGTTTATTGTTCCATACAAATTTCAGGAGTATTTGGTCAATTTCTTTGAAGAATGTTATTGGTATCCTTATAGGGACTGCATTGAATCTGTACAGAGCTCTAGGGAGTATTACCATTTTGACAATATTTGATTCTCCCCATCCATGAGCAGGGAATGTGTTTCCATTTCCTTGTGTCCTCTTTTATCTCTTGGAGCAGTGTCTTGTAGTTTTCTTTGTACAGGTCCTTTACACACTTAGTTAAGTTGATTCCTAGGTATTTGATTTTCTGTGGCACAATTGTGAATGGAATTGTTTCCTGAATATCCCTTTCTTCTCTTTCGTTATTTGTATATAGGAAAGCCACTGACTTTTGGGTGTTGATTTTGTATCCTGCCACTCTACTATATGCATCTATTGTTTCTAGGAGTTTTTTGGTAGAGAGTTTAGGGTTCTCTAGGTATAATATCATGTCACCTGTGAATAATGATAACTTGACTTCTTCCTTGCCTATCTGGGTGCCCTTTATGTCCTTTTTCTTCTCTTGTTGCTAGGGCAAGTACTTCCAGTACTATATTGAATAAAAGAGGTGAGAGTGGGCAACCTTGTCTTGTCCCTGATCTCAGGGGGAAGGCTTTCAACTTTTCCCCATTTAGAATGATGCTTGCTGTGGGCTTTTGGTAGATGGCTGTAACTATCTTAAGGAAAGTCTCTTCAATTCCCATTTTCTGGAGGGTTTTAATCATGAGCAGGTGCTAGATCTTGTCAAATGCTTTCTCTGCCTCTATTGATAGGATCATATGGTTTTTATTTTTTCTCTTATTGATATGATGGATTATGTTGATTGACTTGTGAATGTTGAACCATCCTTGCATTCTCGGGATGAATCCTACTTGGTCATGATGTATAATCTTCTTGATGAGTCTTTGGATTCTGTTTGCTAGTATTTTTGTTGAAGATCTTAGCATCCGTGATCATCAGGGATATTGGTCTGTAGTTTTCTTTCTTTGTGTTGTCTCTCCCTGCAATTTTCTCTTTCTTGAAGACAGCTAAAATAGTTCTGAAAACGAATGTAAATGACAATATAAATATAGAATGCATATGTGTATTTTATAAAATAGTTGACTCTGAAAATTTCAGGTATACTTTTATTTCCATTACATAATAATATCATCCTGCCCCTTGAGGTATTGCAGGTGTGGCTGTGGTGCCTGGCTGCATGAGCAGGTGGCAGACAGGACACAGCCTTGTCTATACCCAGGGCTCTACCCCATACACCCTAGATGGTTGATGGTCTGACATAGAAAAGAATGCATCCCCTAGGATGAGCCCAGAGCCACGACAGAGCCAGGCAAGCTATGCAGGGTGTATCCGTTATGCCAAACACAGTAACAATAATGGACCTCATTGCCAACAAATGTGGACTTCATAAATACCTGTGAAAATATGTATTTTAGAATATATGGTTAAGGTTTTCCAAATAGATGTATGAAACTGAATAGTCCTGATACCTGTTTTACAACCTTAACAGCTTATTCTATTCTTAATGATAGCCTCCATTTTACAGAATGCAGAACTGTAAAGCTTATTCATTTCGTTTCTTCATTCACAGTGATCCTTTCAAGGTATTACATAACATCTCTGTTGTTCTTGACTGTCGGGGAGCTCTGCAGAGGTCCCCAACAGTACCGGGAAGCGAGTTCCCTTCTACCTCCGAAGCCGGTGAGGAATGGATGAAAACTCAGGAATCCGATGCAGTTTTAAAAAGGGCTTTACTATTACAGGTTCTAATATGCAATCCAAGAACAGGGAAAACCTCCGGACTCTGGGTTCCCAGCTAGGCCCCAGCCAGGTGCAGGCCAAGATGGCTGCCACCACGTGTTGAGGCCCAACAGATAATGGAGAGGATGGAGAAGCAAAACACCAAGGGAAGCGGAAATGGCAAAAGGGGAAAATAGAGAGCTTCTTTCTTCTTGCAGCTTATTTTATAGTCAGAAGTCAGCCCAAACAGAATGGGCTGGGCTATCTAGAGATGAAAATTCAAAACCTCCCAGCAGAGCTGGGAGGAGCTGTCAGCCAAATGTAAACTTCTCCTGGCAGGGTCAAATGCTCTCAGGTAATTTCTCCCAGCACCTCACCCAATGTCTTTTTATATGCTAATGTTTTGAGTAAGATCCGCCAGGAAAATCTCCACAGGGTAGAGAAAGGGGCCCTTAGAGGAGTCCTGCAACACTTGACATTGATGATTACATACTTTTTTTTTTGTTTGTTTTGGCTTTTGGTCTACACCTAGCAGTGCTCAGGTATTACTTCAGGCTTGACACACAGGAATCACTGTTGATGGGCTGGGGTGAGGGGGTGGCTTTTAAGGGAAGGGGATCAAAACCAAATCAAACTTGTTTAAGGCAAGAGGCCTAACCACTTTATTATTTTCCCAATTGCTAATTACCCGGATCCTCTCAAGCTTTCCATTGCAGTAACTCATGTCAATTCCTAGTTTCTTCCTCTATTCTCTATGTAAATTGTGTCATTAATAATAGCATAGTAAATACAATTAAAACTTCAGATTACAGATTGGCAGATGACAAAGTCCTCATTGGAGGGATACAATGCTACATCAGTAAGTATTTTGTCCTGGAATCTTCAGACAGAAATTATGATTCTCATATGTACTCCATAACATCTTGAACAAAACCATATTACACTGTATGCTAGTAAACATTTGAACTGCAGTGTACTTAACTAGTTAAACTTTGGGTCAGATAATGTCCACCTCTTGGTTCTAAGTTCTTATTCCAGTGCTTACCTCACCTAAGCCATTTAACAAATGCTTTTGTGCACTTCAATTAACTTAAAAATAAATGAGCATATATGGGATCATCTGGAGCTAAGATTTTCATACTCAAAACTTTGTATAATTTGATTTCAACATTCATCAGTGAAGAAACTATTGTTATTGTCCCATTGAAAAACACAGCATTCTGAATCAGAAGCAAATAACAGCCCATCACTTTAAATAATTTCTGCACTTCTTTCTGAAAACCTGTAATTTTAGATTTGTTGAGCTAACTTACATGTTGCCTTATGTTATTTTTGTTGTAGAAATTAAATTGGAGGAAATATCAAGGTATATTGTTTTGTTTTATTTTCTAGGTCACACCCTACAATGCTCAAGGCTTACTGTTGGCTCCTGACTCTACACTAACGGAACATTCTTTGCTGACTCTAGGAACCATATAATTTGATCACTTGGCATCCTGTTATTCATCAATTTCCTTGAGCGGGCGCCAGTAACATGTCCATTTGACCCTATAACATACCAGTGTAGCCCAATGGTATCTGGTTCCTTCAGGAATATGAAGAGACTCAAACCATTCATTCAGGGTCTTGACAAAGAAGTCTGATCATCGTGTGGGTGGGTGGCCATGAGATCTTTTGACATCTCATGGGATCCAGTCAGTAATGGCTCTAGTCCAGTGGTCATTTCCAAATCGCATTGCATGTCCAGCCCATCTGATTTTTGATGCCTTGGAAAATGAGACAGCATCCCTGACTCTGGAACAGCAATGTAGGCCAGAGATCCGTATTCCTTCTTTCACTTGAGTGAGGCTTGATATTCCAAGCACAGCTCTTTTCGATTCCTCTTTAGGAGACCCGACTAGCATTCTCATCCTGCTTTCGTAGGGCCCAGGTCTCTGAGGCATATGTCAATGCAGGGAGAATGGTGGAGTTGAAGAGATGTGCCCAGAGCCAGAGGTTCTTTGTCTTTTTCTTTTTTTGATTTTTTGGGTCACAACTGGCAATGCTCAGGGGTTTCTCCTGGCTCTGCACTCAGGAATTACTCCTGGCGGTGCTTGGAGGACCATATGGGATGCCGGGGGCGGCATGGGCCAGCCACGTGCAACGCAAACGCCCTACCTGCTGGGCTATCGCTCCGGCCCCGGTTCTTTATTTTTTAGCTATTTCTTTGATGCTTTTGAAGGCATTCCATGCCGCTCTCTTCCTCCTGCACAGCTCAGGTTTTAGGTCATTCATCATATTGAATTCTCCACCTAGTTACATATAACTGCTGCATTCAGAGATGTTTGTTCCATTGAGAGTGAATGGAGCATCTGGAACTAGTTTGTTTTTCATGAACATAGTTTTGCTGAGATTCAGCTGTAGACCAATGTTTCCACATTCTTAGCCAAATTCAGCCAGCATTTTTGCCACTTGACTAATGTTTGGTGTTATAAGAACGATGTCATCAGCGAAGCGGAGGTGGTATAGTTGCCAACCGTCTTCACTATCATTCCTTCCCATTCTAATTGTCGCATGATGTTCTTGAGGGTGGCGCTGAAGAGTTTTGGTGAAATGGTATCACCCTGCCAAACCCGTCTTTTGACATCGATGATCACTTCCTTGTAGAATGGTGAGATCCTGGTGGTGAATCCGTAATACAGCTCATGAAGGATCTTGATGTATTGGGTTTGAACGCCTTGTTTGGCTAGGGCTTCGATGACCGCTTCAGTCTCCAAAGAATCAAAGTCTTTCTTTAAGTCAATGATCGTGAGACAGAGTGGCATCTTGAACTCCCTACAAACTTCAATGAGCTTGGTTACTGTGTGGATATGGTCTATTGTGCTGAATCCCTTTCAGAAGCCAGCTTGCTCTCATGGCTGTACTTCATCTAATGTTCTGCCAACCTTTTTAGGATGACTCAAGTGAACAGCTTGTAGATGACAGACAACAGTCAGATGGGGCAATAGTTGCCAATGCCGTGGATGTCTCTCTCTCTTTTTTTTTTTTTTTTTGGTCACAACCGGCAAGGCTATAGGTTTATCCTATATCTAAACTCAGGAATTACTCCTGGCGGTGCTTGGGGACCATATGGGATGCCGAGGATCAAACTCAAGTGGCATGGGCCGGCCGTGTGCAAGGCAAACACCCTACCCGCAGGACTATCACCCCGGCTCCTGCCTTCTTGAACAGTAGAACTGTCCTCCTGGCTTTGCTATGAGAGAGCACTTGCATTCAGACAGGTAGCGTGTGAAGAGCCGAGCCAGTGTATTGATGCGTATTGAAGGCAGATTCTTCAGGTGTTCTGGTCTGACTTTTTCTGGGCCTGGTGCTGTTTCCTTCTTTACTGACAAAAATGGCATGTTGGATGTCAGAAGGAAGAACATTGGGAATGACATATCCATCCTGTGGAATTTGGTATGTGGGCAGGTGGACGGGGCTATCAAAGAGATCTGAGTAGAAGTCATGGATAATGTTCTCCATTGCCTTTCTGGAAGTTGTGATAGATCCATCTGGGGACCATATGGGGTGCCAAAATCAAACTCAGGTCAGCTGAATGCAAGGCAAACACCCTATCCACTGTAGTTTCTCTCTCTGACCCTAGAATAGTGAGTTTTAACATATTTGTCATATGATTAAATATTATGAGTGCATTAATGTGTGCATTATGTATGTATTATGTGTGTATTTGCTTCTTTATCAGGAGAAGAAATGGTTGATTCATAACAAAATGTATTTTTTTTTGCTTTTTTTGTTTCTGGGTCACACCCAGCAATGCTCAAGGGTTTCTCCTGGCTCTGCACTCGGGAATCACTCCTGGTGGTGCTTGGGGGACCATATGGGATGCCAGGGATGGAACCCGGCCGGCATGGGCCAGCCACCTTCAAGGCAAACATCCTACCTGCTGGACTATTGCTCCGGCCCCACGAAATGTATTTTTTAAAGTAACTCAAGACAATGCTAAGCATAGAGTAGTTGGTACTTTTGATTATGAACTCAGAGCAAGAAAATGTAGCTTCTATTGTATAATTTTCACATAAGACTAAAATACAGCAAATCCACACTGATAAAGCATATTTTACACACAGTCTACGGCTCAAGTGAACAAATATCAACACATTCAACATTATAGGTATTAATGACATCACAGAAATGATAATTTATCTTATATTCATTTTATTTCCTTTAAATTCAGATATGACAACAGAGCAAAACAAAGCCTGCAAATGTGACACACCTTCTGATTTGAACTGTGAATAGCTTTAAAAAAGTGACAAAACTCCACTTGATAGTATGAAAGCAAGCCTTCAAAATGCCTAGAGTGACAATAGGTATTTTATCAGTTATCTCAGAAGATAGATTCTAGAAATTAAATTCCTCCCTCCCTCCCTCCCTCCCTCCCTGCCTCCCTTCCTTCCTTCCTTCCTTCCTTCCTTCCTTCCTTCCTTCCTTCCTTCCTTCCTTCCTTCCTTCCTTCCTTCCTTCCTTCCTTCCTTCCTTCCTTCCTTCCTTCCTTCCTTCCTTCCTGCCTGCCTGCCTGCCTGCCTGCCTTCCTTCCTTCCTGCCTTCCTGCCTTCCTGCCTTCCTGCCTTCCTTCTTTCCTCCCCCTCTTCTCCTATCCTCACTTCCTCCCTCTCAGATTCAGCATCAGAGATGACTTTTAGCAATGTTTCAGGACCAAATGTGGTGCCAGGAATTGAAATGGGGTCTGTTGCAAGTAAGGTATGTGGATTAACCCCTGTGCTAACTTTCTGACTCCTCTTTTGTTTTCTTCTTCCTTCTATTTTCTGTTTCCTTTTTTGTTTTTACCTTTTTCAATCACTTGTCACTTGTAACTTGTCTTCCCTTTGTTCATCAATTTGTTTGAGTGGACGCTAGTAACATCTCCATTTGTTGGGAATGAAGTCCATTATTGTTACTATTTTTGCATATTGAATACACCATAGGTAGCCTGCCAGACTCGGAAAAATATATCTTCCCTTTCAATTTTTTTTTTATAATCAAGCAACTGTTACATCTTCTGGAAATAATATCTAAATTTACACTTTCATGACACAAGTGATGGATGTACTCATATCATGTAATTTTTATTTCAAAAATACAAAACTAAAAATGAAAACACATTATTGACACTATTCTATAGTCCAATTTACAATCATATTATTGCCTTTTGATAAATCTTATAAACTGTTGGGAAAAATACAGTTAATTTAATTTTGTTGTTATTGTACTGACCTTGAAATAATATGATTCCATGGATGATATACAATTATAATTTTAATTTATGACTTTTGGCTCAATTTGATTTTTAAACTTTATTCTATTATAATATTGATAATTTTACTATCTTTTCTTTTAAGAAGTCCCAATAAACCTCAATTTACAATGCAATACAGTGATAATAATTTACCTCCTGGACCTTGAAAATGCCAGTACCTTTAATAACTATCATAGACTTCTTTCAGCTATGGCAGTTGTTACTGGCCTCTTACTTTTATAACATTCATGTTTTCCTTTCTCCAGGTAGGATTTGACAATGCAACTTTGTCAATCTTTCAAATCACTGTATCAATGTATCACACTGTCTTCCTGTTCATAATTGATTTGTTCGAGCTGGCACCAGCAACATCTCCATATGTCCTGTCTCATGCTAGTAGAGCCCAAGGGCACCTGCTTGCTCCAGGAACATAAAAAGCCTCAACCATTTCATCAGGTCATGGGAATGAGGTCTAAAATTGTTACTGGTATATGGCATATCAAATATGACATGGGTAGCTTGCCAGGCTCTGCCATGCGAGTAGCATACATAAGTCCTATACAGCTTATAAAATCTAAGATGGAATTTCTATGTAAGCTAACTAATGAGCTACCTAGGGATCCCAAACAGGAAATGTCATATTTTAACTGGATCGAAGGGAAAGCTAGACCTTCTATCTAGATGGCATTGTTCACAAACAGTTCAAAGAACCAAAATTGCACACTAATAGAAAAATCATAATATTTGCCAACAAGAGCCAAGTGGTAGACGGTGTTACTCAGATTGAGAGCCACAGTGTAATGTGCTCATATTGTTTACTCCTGGCTCTGTGCTCAAGAATCATTTCTGGTGGTGCTAAGGATATCATATGTGGTTCTACAGATCAAATCGAGGTTAGCTATGTGCAAAGCAAGAACATTACATTTGTACTGACTCTCTGGTCCCTACACACTCCAACTTATTTTTTGAGTTTTGGTTCACAACCAGTTGAGCTCAGAGTTTATTCTTGGTTCTGTGCTCTGGCAAGGCTCAAGGGAAATAAGTGGTGCTGGATTACACGTTCCAGGCTCAGGCATTCTGGAAGGAGAACCATGTGCTGTTTCCTGCCCTAGTTTAGTACTTTTCAAAATATAATTACTTGGGGAGTGGGGGCAGCTGGGAAGGCAGTAAAGGGCTAGAGTATGTGCTTTTGCATGTGGGGGGGCAAGAAGTATCCCCAAGCACCAAGCCAGAAGTAGTCCCTTTGCCCCACTCTATAAGACCCCAAAAAGTGGGACACTGTGAATTTAATTATCTAATGACCCTCACTCTGTTAACATGCCCCTTTATGTATATTGATTAAAATTCTTTTATTTATAATACTGTTGCTGGTTTCTCATGCACATAATTCTAGCACCATACCCAATCACCATATGTCCCCTTTAAATAGAGGTAAGGGGCTGAGCGATAGCACAGCAGGTAGGGCATTTGCCTTGCACACGGCCAACCCAGGTTCGATCCCCGGCATCTCATATGGACCTCTGAGCACAGCCAGGAGTAATTCCTGAGTGAAGAGCCAGGAGTAATCCCTGAGCGAAGAGTCAGGAGTAATCCCTGAGCATTGCCAGGTGTGACCAAAAGAGAAAAAAAAAAAGAGAGTATACAGGGGTAAGGCACTGCCTTGCACACAGCTGGCCCACATGTAATTTTTCAAAAACTACAGTAATTTATCTTTTTAATACCCAACAAAGGACCAGAGAGGTAGCATAACTAGCTATCTGTGCTCATCTGAACCAGGTTTGATCCATGAAATACCATTGGTCCTTGAGCACTACTAGGAGTGACCCTGGAGCACAGAAAAGGAATAAACCCTGACCACAACATCTCGGTATCATCCAAGAAAAAAATAATAAACTAAAAACTAAACAATGCATTTCTATTATACCACCTGTAGCTAAAAGAATGGAGAGTACAATTATTCTATCAAGAAAAATTAATATGGGATAGAGCGATAGACCAGCGGGTAGGGCGTTTGCCTTGCACGTGGCCGGCCCATGGCGGTCCGGGTATGATCCCCGCATCCCATATGGTCCCCCCAGCACCGCCAAGAGTAATTCCTGAGTTCAGAGCCAGGAGAAACCCCTGAGCATTGCCGGGTGTGACCCAAAAAAAAAAAAAAAAAAAAAAAAGAAAAAATTAACATTCATAGATGTAATGCTTAATTATATTGATTCTGAGTGAATCTTCATTTTATTCATTTAGTTGAAAACATGCAAAATGTTCACAATACATTTATTATATACAAGATCTTATTTTATCTGTGTAATAAATCTATGGGAAGAATGCAAACTGAACTTACAGATACAGAGCCTCCAAAAACAGTTTATTTATTTAGGTTGTTGAGCTACCATTGGCAGTGCACAGGGATTACTCCTTAATCTGAACTAGATCTAACCTGGTTTGATTGCATGAAAGTTAAATGACCTCCCAACTGTACTAATGCCCTAGCCACTCAAAAAATTTGTTTATTAACTATCAAATAAGTGAAATTATAGCCTCAAATAATATAGTTAAATTATATTATCTAGAATGGCATTTTTACTGGTTTTGTCATATCAAATATGCATTAGACAGCTTGTCAGGCTCTGTCATGTGGGTGGTATACTCTCAGTAGCTTGACAGTCTCTCTGAGAGTGGTGGGTAGAATATTCTTCATAATTTGGAGATAAATTGCTTGTGACCACACACAACAAGGAGAGCTGGTAGCTGCTCGGCCTGGTGTATCTGCTTCTGTGGTTCAAGTGTTCCTGGGCTTGAAATACTTTTCTCTGAAGGGTGGGTCTCTGAAGGGTGGGTCTCTGTAGACTGGTTCTCTGACAAGCCAGGCTAGAGATTGGCTTAGTCTCTTGGGTGGAGTTCTGATGAGCTGTGGAGTGTGGGTGATGAAATCGCTGCCAGCATGGTGTGGGGATCCACTGGGTTTTTCTGAGGCACTATTGGGATGTGGACTCGAGACAGAAGTCACTCTCCGTCCCTGACACCTCTCGGTCAGTGGAGTGTAGGGAGTGCAACGGGGGGGGGGGGAGCCAGCAGCTGCTCTTCCTGAGTGTATCTGATTCTGTGGTTCAAGCATTCCTGGGCTTAAAATACTTTTCTCAGAGGGGTGGGTCTCTGAAGTGTGGGTCTCTGTAAGCTAGGTCTCTGAGAAGCCGGCTGAAAATTGGCTTAGTATCTTGTGTGGAGTTCTTAAGAGCTGTGGAGTGTGGATGATGAAATCGCTGCCAGCATGGTGTGGGGATTTCTCTGGGTTCATCTGAGGCTCTATTGGAACTGGTGGAAGTTCCACAATGAAATTGATCACATCATATTCAATTGATGGTTTTGCCTGACCGATGTCGCTGTCATCCCTAAATTCCAAACAGAATCGGACCACAGTCTCCTTTGTGCAAATTTCTACTTCAAGCAAATGGGAGACATGGCTGCAAAGTTTAAGAGGAGAACTACTAGAATGACGACCAACTGGGAACTCTTTGGCACCATTGTGGCAACATGGGAAGATGACATCATTGAAGACATCAATGAAGAATACAACCGACTGGTTCAGTACCACCTCCATGATTGCGCCAAGAATGCCAAGAGAGAGAAAGACACAAAAGGATGCATGTCTTCAAAAACTCTTGAGTTCATTCACCAAAGTGGCAAGGTACGTGCCTCAGGCAACTAAGTGTTAATGTCCAAGCTCGCAAAGCAATGCAGAGAACCGATAAAGGAAAACCTTCTAAAGAGAAAAGCAGTAATGCTGGCTGATGCAGCAGAAGCTGGGAAAAGCATTCACAACGCCCATCTGTCCTTCGCCAACTATAAGACCAAGATGATTGCCCTCGAACTATCTGATGGATTGATCACATCTTCCAGAAATGCAATGGAGATTATCCATGACTTCTACTCGGATCTCTTTGATAGCCACCTCCACCTGCCCACATACCAAATTCCGCAGGATGGATATGTCATTCCCAACGTTCTCCCTTCTGAAATCAGACATGCCATTTCATTGGTAAAGAAGTGAACGGCACCCAAACCCAGACAAAATCAGACCCAAACACCTGAAGCATCTGCCATCAGTACTCATCAATACACTGGCTCGGCTCTTACATGCTACCTGTCTGAATGGAAGGTGCCCTCCCAAGGGAAAATCAGCAGGACAGTTCTACTGTTCTAGAAGGGAGACATCCACAACATTGGCAACTATCACCCCATCTGCCTGGTGTCCATCCTCTACAAGATATTCACTCAAGTCATCCTGAACAGGATTGGCACAACATTAGATGACACATAACCGTGCGAGCAAGAATGCTTCCGAAAAGGATTGAACACAATCGACCATATCCACATGGTAACTAAGCTCATTGAGGTTTGTAGGGAGTTCAAGATGCCATCTAGCCTCACTTTCATTGATTTAAAGAAAGACGTTGATTCTGTTGTGACGGAAGTGGTTATGGAAGCCCTAGTCAAACAGGGCATTTGAGCATCAAGATATTTCGTGAGCTATGTTACGGATTCATCACCAGGGTCTCACCATTCTACAAGGAAGTGATCATTGATGTCAAAAGAGGGGTTGGGCAGGGTGATACCATTTCACCAAAACTCTTCAGCGCCACCCTCGAGAACATCATGCACAATTAGAATGGGAAGGAATGGGAGTGAAGATAGATGGTCGGCAACTAAACCACCTCCGCTTCGCTGATAACATCGTTCTAATAACACCAAACATTAGCCAAGCGGCACAAATGCTGGCTGACTTTGACTGAGAATGTGGAAAGATAGGTCTACAGCTGAATCTCAACAAAACTATGTTCATGAAGAATGAACTAGTTCCAGAGGCCCCATTCACTCTCAATGGAACAAACATCTCTGAATGCAGCAGTTACGTGTACCTAAGTCGAGAAGTCAACATGATGAATGACCTAAAACCTGAGCTGCGCAGGAGGAAGAGAGCAGCATGGGATGCCTTCAAGAGCATCGAAGAAATAGCTAAAAAGGGCAAAAGAACCTCCGGCTCTCGGCACATCTCTTTGACTCCACCGTTCTCCCTGCATTAACATACGCCTCAGAGACCTGGGCCCTACGAAAGCAGGATGAGAATGCTATTCGGGTCTCCCAAAGAGGAATCGAAAGAGCTATACTTGGAATATCACGCCTCACTGAAGTGAGAGAAGGAATCCAGAGTTCTGGCCTCCGTCGATGTTCCAGAGTCAGGGACACTGTCTCGTTTGCCAAGGCATCGAAAATCAGATGGGCTGGACATGTAATGCAATTTGGAGATGACCGCTGGACTAGAGCCATTACTGATTGGATCCCACGGATGACATCAAATGACCACGTGGCCAGCCCACCTACAAGATGGTCAGACTTCCTTGATAAAGACCCTGAAGGAACAGTTTGAGGCTCTTCATATTCCTGAAGCAACCAGATGCTATTGGGCTACATTGGCACGTGATAGGGTCAAATGGAAATGTTACTGGCGCCCGGAGAAATGATGAATAACGGTATTATTGTCAAGTGATCAAGAAGGCGCACACGAGAAAAAATGTTTTTTAAAAAAAAAAATTTTACTTTTTTTTTTTGTTTTAAAAAATTTAATATTATAAGGTGAATGTTTTGCAGTAAGGTGGGACTCTGATGAGCAGGGCTTGAGATCAGCTTTATCTTGGGGGAGTTGACCCGTACAGAGAAACCACCCGACCAGGCACAGATACACGGTCAGAACTGCTACCAGCATTCGCTGTGCTCGCTAATCATGAGGCATCCAGGAGGGAACCTGGTTCTAGCTCTGGCCCGCCATCCCAATAGAGCCTCGCAAGAATCCAGAGGAACCCCCACACCAAGAGGGTAGTCATTTCAACAATGGACCCCACAGCTAGTCAGAGCTCCGCCAAAGAGAAAAGCCAACCTTTCCCTGTTACGTGTAATTGTTCATGCATCAGTAAATGCACGACACTACGGGACACCACCCACATGGCAGAGCCTGGCAAGCTACCTGTACCATATTTGATATGCCACAAAATAGTAACAATTATAGCCCTCATTCCCATGACTGAAACAAATGGTTTAAGGCTCCTCGTGTTCCTGGAGTGAACAGATGTCCTTGGTCTATACCAGCACAAAACAGGGACATATGAAGATGTTACTGGTGCTCACTTGAGAAAATCAATGAACAACAGGAAGCCAAGTGATACAAGTGAAAGTTAATGTTAGAGCCCCACCCTAGAGAGAAGACTTTTTCAAGCCCAAGTATGCTAGTATTGGCAGCTGAAGTTCTCAAGCTTCCTTGGAGATGGAGCTGGGATCCCTTTCAACTTCTTTCCCATCTGGGAGGCCCGGTGGACCCACCCAGTGAACTGCTACTGAACTGTCAGCTGTGAACCAGAGACACAGATACACGGGGCAGAGCTGCTACCAGCTCTTCCCATTGTGCAGCTGTGAAGTAGCCATGTGGTACATCAGTAAATTCAAGAACTAAGAGCCAACCTACTACCAAGAGTATCCCACCTGCATGGCAGTGCCTGGCAAGCTACCCATGTCATATTTGCTATGCCAAAGAAAGGTAACAATAATGAACTTCATTCCCACCTGAATGAATGGTTTGAGACTCTTCACGTTCTGGAACAAGCAGATGCCTTTAGGCTATACCAACACATGACAGGGACGAATGGAGACATTACTGGCACTAACTCGAGCAAATCTATAAACAACAGGAAGACAAGTGATACAAGTGAATGTTAATGTTATAGCATACATAATGTTAATTATGTATATTAAAATTGTAAGATCATTTAATATCTCCTACCATTGTGAAGACAGAAAATAATTTACAGAATTTTTTTAAATCTTTGCATTTTGGGCTACACCTGGAGTACTCAATGCTTGCTATTGGATTTTTACTTATGAACATGTATTTTAATCAAGCTCTAAGAACAATATGTGGTGTGAGGAATTGAACACAGGCAATTACCACACTTTCTGTAGTATCACTCCAACCCCAACAGAAAATTATTACAAATACACCTGAACCCTAACACCACTGTTAATAGATGAGATTATAGCTAATTTACACTAATGAATTTTACTGCTATTCATGTCTATTATCATCAGTAAAAAAGTACAAGTAACAACAGTATCAACATAGTATTATTCTACTATTCAATATTTTTCATATTCAAAATAGTGAACGGATACTTTTATCTATTATATGAATAATTTGATAGAGTAATTTGTAATTTGACTCATTTAGGTTTTAGGAAGCATTAAATGACATACGTAAAATAAAATTTATTCTAAATTGCTTTTAGTTTACCCACTTGATCACTTGACATCCCATTATTTATCGATTTGCTCTAGTCGGCACCAGTAACATTTTCATTTGACCCTATCAAGTGCCAGTGTAGCCCAATGGCATCTGGTTGCTTCAAGAATAACAAAGAGCCTCAAATTGTTCATTCAGTGTCTTGACAAAGAAGTCTGACCATCTTGTAGGTGGGTGGCCATGTGATCATTTGATATCCCTGTGGGATCCAGTTGGTAATGGCTCTAGTCCAGCGGTCATCTCCAAATTGCACTACTTTTCACTAACCAGCCCATCTGATTTTCAATGCCTTGACAAACGAGACAGTGTCCCTGACTCTGGAATGTTGACAGATGTCAGAATGCCGGATTCCTTCTCTCTCTTGAGTGAGGCTGTGATATTCCAAGCATAGCTCTTCGATTCCACTTTGGGAGACCTGAATAGCGTTCTCATCCTGCTTTCATAGGGCCCAGGACTCTGAGGCGTATGTTAATGCAGGGACAACTGTGGAGTCAAAGAGTTGTGCCTGGAGCTGGAGGTTCTTTGTTTTTTTAGCTATGTCTTCGATGCTCTTGAAGGCATTCCATGCCGCTCTCTTCCTCCTGCACAGCTCAGGTTTTAAGTCCTTCATCATGTTGGCTTCTTGACCTAGGTACACATAACTGCTGCATTCAGAGATGTTTGTTCCATTGAGAATGATGGGGCCTCTAGAACTAGTTCATTTTTCATGAACATCGTTTTGTTGAGATTCAGCTGTAGACCTATCTTTCCACATTCTCGGTCAAAGTCAGTCAGCATTTATGCCGCATGGCTAATGTTTGGTGTCATTAGAACGATGTCACCAGTGAAGTAGAGGTGGTGTAGTTGCCGACCATCTATCTTCACTCCCATACCTTCCCATTCTAATTGTCACATGACGTTCTCGATATATATATCAATATATATCAATAAATATATATCAATAAAATAATCTATGATGTCTAAAAATATGAATATGTAGTCATTATAGATCTGTATAATTATAAATAAATGTGCAATTACATGAGTAGACATTTTTATCACAGCAATATATATTATACATTTTATAAATCAATAAAGCAATTTCACTGATATTTTTTGGAACTGCAATGATCTCTTGCTATTGGGTCCCTTTAAGAGATGCAAGAGATAGCTTGTACTTCTTAAAGGGATGCAACATCCTACTAATATGCAAATATGCACATTTCTAGAAAAGATGCTGAGAAAATCCTTCAACAAAAAATAGGCAGCATTATTTCATACCTTCAGATTTTAGGGAAAATGTATACAGTTACCTTTCATAATACTATGAACTATGAAATGCAAATACACAGCATAAGATCTTTTAAACAATTTTATTTTTTTTATTTTTTATTATACCACCGTGAGACATACACCTACAAAGGTGTTCATATTTGGTTCTTGGTGATACAGTATTCCAGCACCCCTCCCTCCACCAGTGCCCCATTTCCACCACCAATGTACCCCACCCCCTCCCGCCCACCCCCAGGCTGCCTCAGTTGCAGGTACCCCCCGTTTCCTCTCTACCTCTCTCTGTCTCTCTCTGTCTCTGCATCTCTCTCCTTCTTATTTTATACATTGGGGCTAGCCCGCGATATTTAGAGTTTATCACTCAAGTCTCTTTGTGTATATTCAATGGTGAGTTTTAATCTGCCATTACCATTTCCCACATTTAGTAAAACACTGGTATCTATTTATATCCTATTAATGAATGCAGTCATTCTATATCTGTCCTTTTCCTTCTGACTAATTTCACTCAGCATGATAGTCTCCATGTCCATCCATTTGCAGGTAAATTTCATAATTTCATCTTTTCTGACAGCTGCATAGTATTCCATAGTGTAGATGAACCACAGTTTCTTTAGCCAGTCCTCTGTTCTCGGGCATTTAGGTTGTTTCCAGATTCTATCTATAGTGAATTGCTCAGAGATGAATAAAGAAGTACAGATAGTGTTTTTCCGTCTCTAGGGTATATTCCCAGGAGTGCTATTGCTGGATCAAATGGGAGCTTCCAATATCTAGTTTTTGGAGGAAAGCCCATATTGTTTTCCAAAAGGGCTGGATCAGTCGACACTCCCAACAACAGTGGATCAAAGTCCCTTTTTCCCCACATCCACACCAGCACTGGTTGTTCTTGCTGTTTTGGATTTGTGCCAGTCTCTGTGGTGTGAGATGGTACCTCATTGTTGTTTTGATTTGCATCTCCCTGATGATTAAAGATGAAGAGCACTTTTTCATATGCCTTTTGGCCATTCAAATTTCTTTTTTTTGGAACCTTCTGTTCATTTCTTCTCCCCATTTTTTGATGGGGTTGGCTGTTTTTTTCTTGTGAAGTGCTACCAGTGCCTGATATATCCTGGATATTAACCCCTTGTCAGATGGGTATTGGGTGAATATCCTTTCCCACTCTATGGATTGTCTTTGTATCTTGGTCACCATTTCTTTTGAGGTGCAGAAGCTTTTCAAATTTATATAATCCCATTTGTTTATCTTTGCTTCCATTTGCTTGGTCAGTGGTGTATCGTTTTTAAAGATACTTTTAGTTTCGATGTCGTAGAGCATTTCTCCTATGTTTTCTTCAATTTACCTTATAGATTCATGTCTGATGTTGAGATCTATAATCCATTTTGATCTGACTTTTGTGCATGGTGTTAGAAGGAGGTCTAAGTTCATTTTATTACACGTAGCTGCCCAGTTTTCCCAGCAGCATTTGTTGAAGAGGGAAGAAAAAAGACATTAAGGGCATCCAGATAGGAAGGGAAGAAGCCAAGTTATCACTATTTGCAGATGGCATGATATTATACCTGAAATCCCAAAGCTCTCTACCAAGAGGCTCCTAGAAATAATACATTCCTATAGTAGAGTGGCAGGGTACAAAAATCAATACCCAAAAGTCAATTGCCTTCCTATATGCAAACAGCGAAAGAGAAGAAAGGGACATTAAAGAAACTATCCCATTCGCAATTGTGCTGCAGAAAATCAAATACCTAGGAATCAGTTTAACAAAGAATGTAAAGGATCTCAACAAAGAAAACTACAAAACGTTACTTCAGGAAATAAAAGAAGACCTGAGGAAATGGAGACATATTCCCTGCTCATGGATTGGAAGGATTAACATTATCAAAATGGTAATACTCCCTAGAGCTTTATACAGATTCAATGCGGTCCCTATAAAGATACCCATGATGTTCTTCAAAGAAATTGAACAAACACTCCTGAAATTTGTATGGAATAATAAACCCCCCACGAATAGCTAAAGCAATCCTTGGGAAAAAAGAAGATGGGAGGTATCACTTTCCCCAACCTCAAGCTCTACTACAGAGCAGTTGTAATTAAGACAGTGTGGTATTGGTATAGAAACAGACTCGTAGACCTATGGAATAGAACTTAATATCCTGAAACACACTCTCAAATATACAACCACTTAGTCTTCGATAAAGGAGCAAAAAATATTAAGTGGAACAAAGAAAGCCTCTTAAACAATTTTAAACAAGACTCTTTTTCACAGCACATTTTATGAAATAAATTAAAGTAAACAAATTCTAAAGTAAGAAAATAACAAAACTCCCTGATACAGCATATAATTATAAAAGAATACAATGTAGAAAAAAAGGAAATCAACTTTTACTTGGCATAAAACATTTTAAATGCAGGGCAAAAAACATTTTAAATGATATATATATATATTTTTTATTCATAACTTAATAATGTTTAGAGTAGATGATATTAGGTAACTTCCATTCACTGAATTGTATTCCTCTATTTTGTTCAAATTGCATCATATAAATGTACTACTTATGAGTAAAGTATAAAGAACTGAAACATGCATATATTGAAAATAAATACCAATGAGTTAATTATTAATTTGAGGTGGAAAAATTGGAAAGATGTTTCCACAGCAGTGTTCTGGAAGTCGGGGGTCTCTCCTAGTGATTCTATGTGAATTGTACTGGTACCAATTATGTCCTGAGGATGTAGTGCCACTCTGGTATCTGCCAAGCTAGTACATGTAAGCCACTTCAGTGGTGACCATGGGCTTGTATAGACACCATGAAAGTGCCAGGGGCTTCCAGGGCTTCACCTAGTTATGCTTGTGAGACCATGTAGTGTTAGGAACTTAACTTGGCTCTTAGCTGCCCGTAAATATGTAACTTCCCCTGTACCTTGGTGAGTTGCTTTTAATTTTTTTTTTTTGGGTCACACCCGGAGATGCTCAGGGCTTACTCCTGGCTCTGCACTCAGGAATTACTCCTGGCAGTGCTCCGGGAACCATATGGGATGCCGGGGATCGAACCCAGGCCGGCATGGTCCGGCCGCGTGCAAGGCAAACGCCCTACCCGCTAGGCTATCGCTCCAGCCCCGCTTTTAATTTTTTAATTTTTTAAACTTTACTCTTCAAAAATAACTATATAGAGAATTAAAAGACAAAATGACACAAAACAAAACCATACAGTTTATATGATAATAGTTTTAAAACTCTTAATCAATTATGTAAATGCAAACAGTATGATGATTTAATCTATACCAGACAAAAAATTTGTAAAATATGCATTCACTCTGCAATACTGAGAAAGTAAAGACAATTGTTTTGTTCTGTGTACTATAGAAAGCAGATAAAAGTGGTTTCTAAAGGAATTAAATTTTGAAATAACAGCTGATACTTGTTTTCTTAGGAAAAAAAGTTTTTCTACATAGGACTAGTTCATCTTCATGGGTAAGTATGTGTTGCTAAAATCAATCAACTCAGTTTTTAAAATACCAGAGTTTAAACATTTTGTCTAATGCTGAGTATCTAATGGAAATTTCTAAACTTATCATATTTGCGAAATCAGAATAATGATAATGTTGCCTCATAAAAGGGCCAGGATAATCAATGTGTAAATGTCTTAGACCATTTTCAACAAATGTTAAAAACCTAATAAATATTAGCTACTATCATTAATATTATTGACTTATTAAAAGCAATTAAAGTATGTAACAAATGGCCATGGAAACTAACCATAAGAGTTGGCATACAGAATTGAGTGGGGGTGATATGAGTGTTTTAGTAGACCTTGTGATATTAGAGAACAGAGACTGACTATATGGTGGGTGTGGTGCTGTCACTGTATGCCTGAAACTCTTTTATGAATGATATTATAAATCATAGAGCCTAAATGAAAAATGAAAATAAATACATAAAACACAAAGAATAAATATAGAGGGACAGGCATCTATATGAGTAAGAAAGGACCCCTTGCATGGAATAACAGTCAAGAACATAGTTGAATTTATATACCCAGTCTTGTAATATAAAAAAAAATTCCACATTGATCTAATTGAGTATGGTTTACCTTTTATTTCTCAGATAAAATACCGTTAGATAATTCCTTATTTTTGCAGTACATTGCTGCCCAGAGCCTCTGTATTTGGCCTGGAGTTGCCTCCTGCAGGCCACTTATAGGAGGAGGACAATTTGAATGTGACAGTTTATGTGACCATATATTCTATACTGGCTGGTATAAATATTCTCTCATGCTGCCACAAGCATAGTGGAACTAGCTCTTACTGGTATATTTGCCTGCCATGTTGGATCTCTAAGTAATTAAACCAGAGAGAAATGCTGTTTGCCTCCAAGCAAGCAAGCAAGCATGGCTCTCTGATAACTCAAAGCTAATATACAGAACAACCGTGAAGTAAAGACAAGACTCCTGTAAAGGCTTGGAGAAATATTTAACTGGATATAGAATATTCTGTCATATAGATACATGCCCTTGTACTCTGAGATACAGTTCATCTCAGAAGCCCCTCCTCCACTGCAGAGGCACTTCAAAGGCAGATCTCAGCTTGGCAACATTAACATCTCAAATGGCCTAGGTGAGGTCCTGGGAGAAATTACCTCAGGGGATTTGACCCTGATGACTAGTTTGCTCTTCCTTACCCCCTCCCCTTTCTGCTGGCACTCCTCTTCAGGCTTCTTCTTGCCTCTTCGTCTCTGTGGGTCCTTAACACGTGATGGCAGCCATCTTGGCCTACACGTGGCTGTACCCAGTGAGGAATCCTAAGTTCAGGGTTTTCCTATCACTGATATGTATGCTTGAACCTGTGTTAAGTAAAGTATTTTGAAACTATTCTGTATTCTTGCATCTTTCTCTGTCCGCAGGCCACCGATCCCTGGGGCTAAAGGGGATCCCTGACCCTACTCCTGAGTTTTGTGCAGGGTGCCCCAGCATTTCCGGCACCATATCATGTTTTTCCAAACTACTAGATCCACTTTGATTTTTATAGATGAAGTATTAGAGCAAAAATCTTTATTATCTCTTATTTTCTCTACTAAAATTTATATTTATAGCCTATGGGTATGTATTACTCTCTTAACCCTTTATATTACGTTTAGGTAGTCAGGTTATTCTTTCCCTCAAGTGTGACTGTAATTCTTGGAAGATATGTTAAAAGTGAGACCCAAAATAATGTGTTCTCCCTCTAGACTAGACTGAAACCAGATTAGTTCTCTTCCAATAGCTGGGTTTCTTACTATATATTCCATTTATTCAGGAGAGGTCCATGAAATTTATTCCCTGGTATCTGCAATACAATTTATCAAAACTTTGAACAGACTAAAATTTTAACAAAAATAAACATGAAACAGATATAAACTATAGATATAATGAAATATGTTTACAGGTGTTGTTTAACTGAATAGCTGCAAATCATATAGGTAACGAATGGCATCACCATATTTATTACAGAATATGTATAATACACGTTATTTTTTCTATTGTGTAATATGTAATATAATCATTAAAATAGGCAAATAAGTTTTTGAAGAATTTCACATCCAAAGGTTTTTTTGTTTAGTTTTAGAAAGGATAAAGTATGTTTCTGCTTTTATAAGATGGATTATAAGACCTATGTATCAATTACAGGTGGAGATCTATATGTGTGTGAGAAAAGTAAACAGTCAATGGTGGTGTCAATTCCTGTAGGGGAGCAAATTTGGGCAGAGAAACATTGTTTTTGGGAAATATCGCATAATTTAATGGGGTTGTATTGGTTTTTATAATTATTTAAGTGATTTTTTTGAAAAAGCCCTAGCTTACTGAATCAAATATCTGCTTTAAGTTTCAAATATTTCAAATACAATTACAACGTAAAGAACAAATGTATAAAATTCACCACTGTTATGAATGTATAGTTTTTATAATCAAAAACAATTTCCAAAAATATGTAATAATCTATATTTTTATTAATAAAATGATCTCTATATTGCATATATATGTATATGAACAAACATAATTATAATTAAATCCTTACTGACTACATTAATGTAAGGTATATAAATACAGAGGTAACCATATTAGTCTGTATTTTGTCAATTAAAAACACATGAATTTAGCAGAATGTATATAATTACATTTAAAATAATTCCCTGATTAAAAAGAATTTATGCAATTTATAAAATATTTCCAAATCATACAGATATTTGTGTCTGTATGGAAAATGTATTAAAGTCCTTAGTGAAATTCCTTGAGGTAGTTCTATCTGTGTAGCATTGTTGCAGGACACCTAAAAGCCTAGGCCTCTGCATCTGCCCTGGATTGCCTCCTGCAGGTCACTTCATAGATATGGGGGTAGTCTGAATGTGGCAGTCTTTTTTTTTTTTTTGCTTTTTGGGTCACACCAGGCGATGCTCAGGGGTTACTCCTGGCTCTGTGCTCAGGAATTACTCCTGGCGGTGCTCAGGGGACCATATGGGATGCTGGGGATTGAACCCGGGCCGGCATAGGCCGGCCACGTGCAAGGCAAACACCCTACCCGCTGGGCTATCACTGACCATGTATTCTGTACTGGCTGGTATAAATATTCTCTCATGCTACCACAATCATCGTGGGACTAGCTAGAATTTACCAGCATATTTGCCTGGCCACGTTGGATCTCTAATTAATTAGACCAGAAATAAATGCTGTTTGCCTCCAAGCAAGCAATCATGGCTCCCCTGATAACTCAAAGGCAACTAAAATACAAAACTACCGTGAAGTAGATGAGACTCTTGTGAAGGCTTGGAGAAATATTTAACTGGCATTAGTATTAGTCTTTGGTACAGAGACATGCCATCTCAGAAACCCCCTTCTCTACCCTATAAAGGCAATTCCAGGCAGATCTTGGCTCAAGACATTAGGTGAAGTGCTGGGAGAAATTACCTGAGGGCATTTGATCCTTCCTGCCAGGGGAAGTTACATTTAGCTTATAGCTTCTCCCAGCTCTGCTAGGAGGCTTTCAATTAGCTCTAGGTCCTTGTAAACAACCAGATGGTCACCTGAAGTTGCTACATTCTATACAGCTATTTTCCTGTTTTCATCTCTAGATAGCCCAGCCCAGAATGGGCTGGGCTGAGAGGGGATTTCTAGCTATAAAATAAGCTGCAAGAAGAAAGAAGCTCTCTCTTTTTTCCCCCTTTTGCCATTTCGGCTTCCCTTGGTGTTTTGCTTCTCCATCCTCTCCATTCTCTGTTGGGCCTCTACATGTGGTGGCAGCCATCTTAGCCTACACCTGGCTGGGGCCTAGCTGGGAACCCAGAGTCCCGAGGTTTCCCCTGCTCTTGGATTGTATATTGGAACCTGTGATAGTAAAGCACTTTTATTTATTTTTTAAGAGATAAATGTAGTTTATTTCACAACAGTGTATCAGTGAAAAATCCAGAAGCATTTATATGTCTTTTTATTTTTTGAATGGCTTATCGTTACACAAAAAATCAGAACACAATACTACAAGGCAATATAATTAGACTTTCACATATATATTCTAATTATTTAGTAAACTCAAACATGGTCTTATCACAATTACATAAGTTAAAAAATCCTAAAACAAAATGATAATTGCAATATTTTTATTACTTTGCAACCCCTAAATTATAATCATGAGCTATGTTAGAATAATATCCTTAGATAATGTAAAACAAAATACTGTAAGGGTGACTTTCTGCAGTCCATACCCCCAAACTGCTGTGTACTCTCTCTGTCTCCACACTATATTTTTCTAAATAAAACTATTTAACTTCCAACTCATACATAAACACCCACAGACAAAATAGTTTAGAAATCTAGAATATGCAGAGACAGAGAGAGAGATAGAGAGAGAGAGAGAGAGGAAACTGGGGTACCTGCTATTAAGGCGGCCTGGGGGGACGGGGAGGAGGGGGTACATTGGTGGTAGAAATGGGGCACTGGTGGAGGGGATGGGTGCTGGAATACTGTATTACCAAGAACCAATTATGAACACTTTTGTAATTGTATGTTTCACGGTGGTATAATAAAAAAAATTAAAAAAAAAAAGATATAGTGATAGAGCACAATTTGTTGAAAAATATTAATGCAAACATATATTAATTTAGGAAAATAAAAAGTATATGAAGTAGTTGAGCGGAAACATAATTTCAAGTAGAAAATTTTCCGTGAATAAACTTGTGCAATACTTTTAAAATATACTATGTACATTTTATGACTTTTGCATTTCAATTATTGTATCATAAATGGTTATATCATAATTTATTTTAAAATATCAATTCATGTCTTAAAGTAATAGTTCATGCAAACATTTTGTCCTTGATTAAAATTGTATTCATCAAGTAAAGCCCTTTTAAAACTGCATCGGATTCCTGAGTCTTCATCCATTCCCTGCCAGCTTCGGAGGTAGAAGGGAACTTGCTTCCCGACACTGTTGGGGACTCCGGCAGTGCTCCCCAACATAGCATGATAGAAAATCACAAATTTTAATTTTCTATTTTTTATTACATGGTATATGCTGCCTTTTATAAAGCATTTTTAATGCACGTGATGGCCTCTAAGTGTATGTAGTACAACCCACAATATGTAAGAGAAGGAAAAAAGAAAGAGAGAGAGAAAAGAGATAAAGAACATGCCATTTAGGCAGGCTATGGGATGGGGGAGGGAATTGGGGACATCGATGGTGGGAAATGGGCACTGGTGGAGGCGGGGTGCTGGAACACTATGTGACTGAAACCTCCAAACATGAGCAATGTTGTAATTGTATATCTCATGTTGGTATAATAAAATATTAATTGAAAATTAATAAAAATATAAAAAGCATTTTATAAGAAATAGTGATAAAAAATCAGTCATGTCACATTAATTGTCATTAAAGTCTGACGTGATTTAGTGTTCCTTAATTAGTATGCTACATTTCACATTGTCTTTGAGACTGAAAAATTATATATGCCATTTCTTTACCAAGGGAACAAACATTTTCACTTTCAGAAAAATGACCTGCTTTGTTCAGTCACATTTTATTATTGTTAGGTCAATTTTCACTATACCCTCTTGTGTCATTTGGATATTACGTAGAATAATAAACATTTTGTTGCAGTCAATTATTTAGCAAGCAACAGTTCTCTAAAGACTTGTGCTTATACTATTTTTTTAAAGAATAGGAATCATTTTAGCTCTTAATTATTTTGTATGTGTGCTTGCTTTCTGTTGTGACACCACACCTTACAGTGCTTAGAGACTTACTCTTGACTCTGTTCATGAGTCACTTTTGATAGTGCTCAGGGGACCATATGCAATGCCTGAAATTAAACTGAAACCAGCACATGTTAGGCGGACAACTTTACCCCCCTGTTTTAGCTCTCAATCCATCAATTTCTGATGAGTAACTCTGATTATGATGTTTTTTTTAAAACATAAATACTAAAACTAACATTCTGGAGTCAATCAGGATTTAAGGGAAAAAACTTCTGTCAGTGATCAAAACAGGAGGCAGAAGTTTAGGTGATACTTAGTTCTAAAGAAAATATTTTTGATAGTACTAAAAATACCAAAATTCTAAATATGCAAGTCTTTAATATCAATTTAATAATGATTTTAAAAGGATAAATGTTAATGCTACTGAACAATTTTATTAAAAAATGTTCAATACTGGACTCTTAATATAGAATACATGTGAAATCCAGAATGACCTTGAAATTTCAGCCATGATTATTTATGATTTGAAAGCAAAAAGGTCTATTCTATTTTTGGATTAGACTAGAATCAATCAAATACACTGAGGAAAATACAGTTATACATTCAAGAATGTAGACTCCCTGTGAACTTTCAATATATAACTCCATTGGCAAAGATAACAAAAAATAATAAACAAATGAGACTACATCAAATTAAAATGTTTCTACATGACAGAACTCCACCCAGCGACAGCCTATCACAGCCAGGATCATCGACACCCACCCTGGAGCAGTTTTTACAATCTGGCCTAGGTATGCTGATCCAGAGACTTACAGACATGGGGCAGAGCTGCTACTTGCTCTCCCTGTGCTCAGCCGCTCACGAGGCGCCCAGGAGGGATGGCAGGTTCTAGCCCTGGCCCGCCACCCCAGCAGAGCCACACAACCAGCCAGATGACCCCCCCACTCCATCAGGCTGTCATTTTCCACATCGAGACTTCCCTCTGGTCAGAACTCCACTCAGCGACATCCTATCACAGCCAGTCTTGCGCGGCCACTTGTGGTCGCGTGGTTCATCTATAAATGCTATATTTAGAGGTGACTACAAGGGTATGCCACCTGCATGGCAAGCCTGGAAAGCTGCCCGTGTTGTATTTGATATGCCAAATACCAGTAACAAGTATATTAGTTCATTCCCATGACCTAATATAATGGTTTGAGGCTCTTTATGTTCCTGGAGCAAGCATATGCCCTTGGGCACTACTAGCATGAGACAGGACATATGGAGATATTACTGGTGCCCGCTCTAGTGATAGTGACATAACAGAAGAAATGGGGACTAAATATAAAGACACACTACTGAATTGGAAAATATTTGCACATAATTCAAACAATAAAATTCTAGTAGCTACATAGTTTTATGAAGAAGACATATGGATGACAAAGAATTATATGAAAAAGTAGGGGCTGGAGTGATAGTACAGTGTACAGTGGGTAGAGTACAGCTGTCTGCAGCTGACACAGGTTAGATCCCTAGCATCCCATTTGGTTCCCCCAGCACTGCCAGTAGGAATTCCTGAGGGCAGAGCCAGGAGATGCCCTGAGCATTGCTGGGCGTGACTCAAAAAGCAAATGAATAAATAAGTAAATAAAAAGATAGATAGATAGATAGATAGATAGATAGATAGATAGATAGATAGATAGATAGATAGATAGATAGATAGATAGATAGATAGATAGATAGATAGATAGATAGATAGATAGATAGATAGATAGATAGATAGACAGAGAGATAGATAATTAACACTTGTTCAACATCTTTTTGTATTTTAGGGAATATCAAATCAACTAACTATGATAAGTCACACAAGTAAAAAAAGACAATAAAATTAAAAGCAGTAGAGCGGGTAGGGGTGTTGCCTTGCATGCTGCTGACCCGGGATCGATCCCTGGCATCCCATATAATCCCCCAAGCACCTTCAGGAGTAATTCCTGAGCAAAAGAGCCAGGGTAACCCCTTAACATTGCCGGGTTTGACCCAAAAAGCAAAAAAACTAAAAAAAAAAAACTAAAAAAAACTCTAAAAGCAACCTGAGTTTATAAGGAAGTGGTTAAAAAGCTCATTCTCTGCTTGTGGAATTACTGTCTGCTTCAGCACCTATGGAAAACAACATGGAGATTTCTTCTGAAATAATAGAGCTCCTATACTATGCAGTGATTCCATTTCTTGATACATTCTCCCAAAACACAAAATTAATTTGTGAATATGTATATGAATATATATAGTTTTTCAAAGAAATTTCAAGTAAGTACACTCACAAAATTGTTCACTGGGTGCTTATTACTATACCCTGGATTTGGAGACAACCTAATCTTCAACAACAGATCAGTGAATACTGAAGTTTCAGTATTTATACACTAGATAATACTGTGTAACAAAAAGGAAGGGAAAGATAATTAATTTGCTGCAACTTAAGTGAACTAGAGGATATTATGTTAAGTGAAATAAGTCATAAATTGAAGGACAAACATCACATAGCTCACTTATACATTGTATATGAAAAATAAGAAATACAAGAGAATGGAAATTATACAAAGGGGTTTTCCCCTTGGTCTTATATCACATAAATGAGGAAATCAAAGGGAAGTAATAAGAGTCAGGTAATATTACAGCACTGATTATGGACCTTAAACCCATGGTGTAGAGACAAAATACCTATCAAGTTAACCACAAAACGATTGGAGACAACACTACTGTAAGCATGGGGCCCAAAGTTAAACAAGTATACCCCAAAATGGTCAAAGCATGAACTAGGGAGTGGGAGAGGATCTTGTATTATTTACTGGTAGAGGACTGTGACAGTATAGTTGGTTTTGGAGTAGCAACACTGCAAGTCAAAGTTGTTACCAGTATTTAAATCATAAACCTAAAATAATAACACTATAAGTATATATTACTTTAAATTGAATTCAAAATATAAATTTTAAATAGTATGATATACTCGAAAAATAGTAGTTATATTCAAGTTTCTTGCAGTACACTCAGAAATAACACATACAGAGACACAAACACACACAGATACAAACACAAATAAATGGAGTACTACAATGTTTTTATATATCACCCCAAAAGTCACCCACAAACCTGATTCTCTATCACAAAACTGGAGAATGCTTTTGAACTAAGTTTTATTTGGATATTTAGCATCCTTCACTCTTGGGACACTAGAATAATCAGACAAGGTGTTCAACCTCAGTGACACATACATGTGTTCCCTCATAATGTTGGCCAGAACATTTGTTTTAGCAAGTCTTAAACAGCCTATTGGCTAGATGTTTCCCAGGCTGCTTTATACAAACGAAGCTTTGATGTTCAATATCTTAAACTGTATCAGTAAACCTTTGCTAAGCTCCATTAACACATGAACCTTAAACTACAAATGAAGGATACTATGGGTGACTGGATTAAATTTGTTGAATTCATGCTTGCTTTGTTTGTTTAATAATCACATCTCTTCTACAGATTCCTTCACAATGTCTTTTTACAGTTTAAAGTGATGATTTCTCTACAACTTAAAGATCTCAAAATGTTTATGTTAGACTACTTTTTATGTTAGACTACAATTGAATACTTTATTTGGGAAATCTTAAATAATAAAAGTTCATGGAAATACTAGTAATAGCTGTTTATAATTGTTGAGTCAATAAGGAACATAGGCATATTTTCCTGATAATGAACTCATTTAACAGTGACAATTATCTTGATATTACCTATATTTTTATACTCTATAAAGTGAGGAAACTGTATGGCATATCTGGACCCAGACACACACATATTCCCAAAGTTTTAACTGCCTTAACATCGAAAGGCAAAATTCTTTACAAAAGGACTAATAACTAGTTTAACAACCGTCAATTAACTATTTTCCTGTTTTGTTTTACAGAGTTAATAAAAATTGTTTTTTAGTTTCTATTTGCTAAGAAAACATATTGCTCTACAGTACTCATTGGCATTGATATTATATCATATTACATATGATATATATCAATTATAATAATAGGCATTGATTTCAAAATATTTCATATTATATTCCTTCAGTAAATTTTTTTATAAAAATATCATAATATATAATATTTTTAAACCTTTAAAAAACTGTATAAAAAAGAAGAATAGGTTATTTGTTGTTCATTTAACAGGCAAAAGTGCATCAAGATGATAAATACTTGTAACCTGAGTTACTTTTATTCCTGTACTCTATTTTACTTACTTAAAAATATTGATTAGAATCTAATAATGTCAACCCCTAATGCCTAATCTATCTTCTTACATTAAGAGGGCATGCTAGCAAAGAAGCGGATATTAAATATAGTGACATTTTTATTCCTTATGCATTCATCCTAGTCTTCACAATTTCTTGAGGGGTGTGAAAATAAATACACTTAAGAATTTCACAAGAAGTATAACTATTACTTCAAGGTGATGTACTGCAAATATTTCCCTTCTGCTATCTTTATCCCCAAAAAACCATATTTTATATATTAAAAAATTCATTTCATTTCTGTGGCTGTACATAAAACATAAATAAAAATTAGCATGAAAACATTTTTTTCATTTTTAAACATTCAAAAACATTTAAGTCACAAGCAATTTAGTTAAAAAATCTCAATATACCAGCAATTATTTTTAAAAATTACTGTATTATGTATTATAAATTATATTTTATTAGTGACTGAAATATATTTTTTGTCTGTTCTGAGGCCATCTCTGGCAGTTCTCAGGGCTTACTTCTGGCTCTTTGATCAAGGTCATTTCTGGTAGTGCTTCAGGGACACAATGGGTACAAAGGTAGAACCTGGGTTAGCAGCATGGCAAGACAAGTTCTCTGCATTACTATTTATCATATATTGTCTCTCTAACCCTAAGAAATAAACTGTCTTTTGTTTTAACTCATTTTAACTCAACAAAAGTGGAGAGATACTGGCATGCTGATGGTAGGTTTGGTACAGTAACATTTCAAGCCTAAAACTGTCTGAGTACTGCTAAACATGATGGCTGACTAAAGCGGAAGAAAGTAAAATGTATATGCTGTTACTTATTTATAATATACAAACTATGTATTCTTAATTTCTAAGTGTATCAAGATGGAGTTGAACACTATTATTATAAATTACTGATTTTACTGTATTATAGTCAGAATTAAATTTGTATAACTGACCTATTTCAGATTTTTTGGAAATTTTTTGTAAGCTATAACATAGTCATGAAGAAATGTGTAATTTTTTGAGATACAAATTAATACTCATCTATCAATGTTTTATATTTCACTTGATCACTTGACAGTTGACATTCTGTTGTTCATCAATTTGCTTGAGTGGGTGCCAGTAACATTTCCATTTGTCCCTGTCACGTTCCAGTGTAGCCCATTTGTTTCTGCTTGCTCCAGGAATACAAAGAACCTCAAACCATTCATTCAGGGTCTTGACAAAGAAGTCTGACCATCTTGTAGGTGGGGGTCACGTGATCTTTTGACATCCCTCGGGATCCCAGTTGGTAACGGTTCTAGTCCAGCGATAATCTCCAAGTTGCATTACATGTTAAGCCCATCTATATTAATCAAATTTGTATTGCCTTACTAATATTTTAAAATTTTGTCTATAAAACTTTTTATCTTTATTTTTTGTACAACTGATTTATTAATTTGTCATTAATATTTTTCTGTCAGTTTTTTATATACACAAACATTTGTAAGTTTGTAAGATTTAACATTATTATAATTTTCGAGTAAGTACCGAAATAGTATTATACTTTCTATATACTGTATTTTTTCTTTTTTGTGTCACACCTGGTGATACTCAGGGATTCCTTCTGGCTCTGCACTCAGGAATTACTCAGGCAGTGCTTGAGGGACAATATGAGATGCTTGGAATCGAACCCAGGTTGGTTGCATACAAGGCAAATGTCCTACCTGTTCTACTATTGATCTGTACCTGTACTGTAATTTCTGCATTATAAATATTTATCTTTACTTCTATACTCATGAAGCTATGGAAATATAAATTATAGTAACAAATTTTATTGCATAGACAGAAAATAAAAGATTATTCTGTACTATTGAATAGTGGCATCTGATATAATAAAAACAAATAAAAAGATGATATTGAGCATAAAGTGATGATAAATTCTTTGAGAATGTAACTGGAATAGAACCCTGAGAACAAGTGACTAATAAAGCAGTGTGGATCACTTGGTAGAGTGTTCTGTGAAATAGCGTGAAGCACGGTCCTGAGAAAGTAGCCTGTGAAGAAAATTTGAGTAATGGATGATAGCCATTGGGTAAGTTATCTGGCTAATCTAGAGTGAGCAATGAGGAATGAATGATGGTATAAACCTGTGTTAGAGAAGGGTCAAACCAGGCAAGAAATTACAGTTGAATTGTAATTTCCTTTTGAAAGAAGCTAGACTCAAGTCTTTTTTAATAGAACTATTAGTACTAAGTATTTGTAGTTCATCTTTTATTTTGGCATCTTCTAGGATATTTGGCTTTATGGGCATCTTTAAGGCGTATATTGAAACATTTTTAAATAGCTTCAATATAATAGTCACATTTGACAGAATATTGTATGAGTCAAAAATGTTGGATATATTGTTTGCTACATTATACTGCAAGATTAAGATTACTGTTGCAGCTTTAATGCTTCTATTTAGCCACATAATTATCATTTTTTCAAGCACTGGGAAGAATTAACAACTATTCTCTTGGCAAGTTTAATGTGTACAATATAATTTTGTCATCTATAATCATTTTAATATGCATAAGGTCTCTCTAGAATTAGTCTACTGGCTGCAAGTCTGTATCCTTAAATAGAATCACTCCCCAACCCACTGGCATTACTCTCTCTCTCTCTCTGTTTTTCTCTCTCTCCTTTCTCTCTTCTTTCTATATATACTTACATATATATATATATTACATGCTAAATATAAAAGATACACATATACATATGCACCATTTCTTTATTCTCTATTTTATGAAACTTAACATAATACTTCAAGGTTCATGTTAATTGGAAATACCAGGCTTCTCTTGATTCCGCTCACAGGATAACATTTCATTGTATGAATATCCATACTCTGATATTTATACAACATAAATATCAGAAAAACACACATAAACACACAATAGCCAAGTTATGAAAAAACCTAAGTGTTTGACAACAGTTGTTGTTTTATCTAGCCTCCTTCATTATAGTTTCATAAGAAGGCCTAATAGAATGGTGATCAAAATAAAACTTTTACCTAGACTAAGTTTTGAGACCTTAAGTTTAATTATATTTTCTAGGTTGAGGACTTTTTTTAATGCAAAATAAGAAAAAAATACACTACGTATGTAATACTCAAGGAAACTAATGTACACAAAGTTTTGGGAATGATGATTAGCTCTCAACAATGCTTAGAGTTTTTATTTTACAAAAAAATTATTCTACAAATAATAAAATGTGAGTTTTAAATATATCACGTGTCACTTGTCTTCCCATTCTTCATCGATTTGTTCAAGTGGACACCAGTAACGTTTCCATTTGTTTGGAATGAGGCCCAATACTGTTACTGTTTTTGGCATATTGAATATACCACGGGTAGCTTGTCAGACTCTGTTGTCTCTCTGGGTTCATCTTAGGGGCCCAGTCTTTTCTATGTTAGACCATCAACCATCCAGGGCCCATGGGGCAGAGCCCTGGTTGTAGACAAGCCTGTCTCCTGTCTGCCACCTGTCAATGCAGCCAGGCACTGCAGCCACACCTGCAACACTATACTCATATTTTCAAAAATCATTTTAGATAAATTATTTTGGAGAAAATAAATTAAGAGTTTAAACTAGTTCTTAATATTCAAAATCGTGAGCCCACATTAGAGGCCAACATTAGAGTATTTATTTACGGAGCCTACTGCACCTAGTCTCTATTCAACTTCAGGAATCTGGTGAACTATGAGGCAACAGTGCTTGTTTTCTCTAGGATTCAGCAATTAGAATTTTTCAAAAGCAAGTCTTGTCTTATTTAGTGTATTGATCTATGTTGAAAGGTTATAACATTAGAATGCATCATTTCTTCCAGTGTTTTAATTGTGGGGCCTTTTTGAGAATCCCCACAAGCAACTCATTTCATCAGTATTAATGTTATCAATAAGCTTTATTTATAAAGGTGTTTTCAAATCATAAAAAGTAATTATAACTGGGGATAGAGGGACAGTGCAGCCAGAGAGCTTTTGCCCAGCACATGGCCAACCTGTGTTCCATCCCCTGCATACCATATGGACCCCTGAGCATTGTCAGGAGTCTGGAGGAATTCTTGAGTGCAGAGCAAGAGTAACCCCTGAGCATCACTGGGTGTATCTCAACAAGACAAAAAAAAAGTAATCATAAATAGCTTATGCAAAAAATAAAATCAAGGAGTCAAAAAGACAGTACAGCAGTAATGACTCTCGCTGTGTATGTGGCCAATCTAGGTTTGATTCCGGCACCACATATGGTCCCTGGAGTCCACTGAAACTGAGCCCTAAAAATAAGCTTTGAACAAGCCAAGTGTGGCCCCCAAAACATATGTGTGCCCCCAAAACATATGTGTGCATATATTTGAATATTTAATACATATTTTCTTATACATGTATATATGTATATATACATATATAAATATATATGTATAAATTTATTATATATATATATATATATACATATATGTCGGGAGGCCGCTGGGGTCCCCCAACAGTATCAGGATAGAAGTTCTCTTCTACCTCCGAGGACACCGGAGGAACAGAAGAAAACTCATGAGTCAGGTGCAGTTTCAAAAGGCTTTTTACTAGTACAAAAGCTCTTCCACAGTAATCCAATATAATGAAAGACCTCTAGTTCTGTTCATAACTTAGATCATACAAAAGAGCCTAAGTCTCCCACCAAAGAGAGAGGATCTCACCCGAGAGGAGTCCTACCCAAAAAAGGGAAAAGGGGAAGGGGGCCTCAAGTCAGTCCTATACACACCAAAGTAATCCTGTCTGTGACAGGGAGGGTCATGTCAACAAAGAACCCTAAACAGATTGTAGAAGGGCAGTGTCACACCCTATTATAGGTAGAAAATAAAAAAGGTTGCCAAGGAAAAATCCCTTCTACTGAGATTATCTCTTATGTAAAACAATGGAGAGAGAGCTGTTATAAGTAATACATCTTAATTTCATGAGCTTCATGTAATCTAGATAGTACCCACAAGGTCCTTCTTATTTATTATCTGCACCAGGGTGATTCTGAGTATTTTGTTCTCCATCTATTGAAAGTGTCGCACTCTCCTGCTTAAGAGCAACCTAGTATGATCCTTCCTATAGTCTTCCTATAGTCTCAACGTAGCCAGGTTGGTAGTCTCCTGGTAAATTCTAACTGTCCCACGGTGGGTGCAGTGGGTATAAAGAGGAGCTGTGCCCAATCTAGAAAACATAGAAGTCTTAGTAGATGTATAATTAGCTAGAAGTTATTCAGAGTCAAGGTGACTTATGCAATAGCCACACACTCTGGCAGTGTTTACATAGAAGAGTGATCTTATTAGAATGAACCTTGGCTTGAGAACATGTAAATAGATTAAGCTGTGAACAGCAAAGCTCCCAGGCTAGCTAAACCTGTCATCCAACACACACACACATGCATATATAAATATAAACATAAACATAAACATAAATATAAATATCGTTAAATAGAATCTGTATCCTTAAATATACATTATTTGGCAGAACATTATATGGCAAAACATTATACATTATATGGCAGAACATTAGATGAAGGGCAACAATGTGAGCAAGCTGGCTTCCAAAAAAGGATTCAGCACAATCGACCATATCCACATGGTAACCAAGCTCACTGAAGTTTGTAGGAAGTTCAGGATGCCACTCTGTCTCACGTTCATTAATTTAAAGAAAGCCTTTGATTCTGTGGTGACTGAAGCTGTCATCGAAGCCCTAGCCAAACAGGGAGTGCAAACTCAATACATCAAGATCCTTCATGAGTTGTATTACTAATTCACCACCAGGATCTCACCATTCTACAAAGACGTGATCATCAATGTCAAAAGAGGAGTTCGGCAGGGTGATACCATTTCACCAAAACTCTTCAGCACCACCCTCGAGAACATCATGCAACAATTAGAATGGGAAGGAATGGGAGTGAAGATAGATGGTCTGCAACTAAACCACCTCTGCTCTGCTGAAGACATCATTCTAATAACACCAAATATTAGCCAAGCGGCATAAATGCTGGCTAACTTTGACCGAGAATGTGGAAAGATAGGTCTACAGTTGAATCTCAACAAAACTATGTTCTTGAAAAATGAACTAGTTCCAGAGGCCCTCATTCACTCTCAAGGGAACAAACATCTGTGAATGCAGCAGTTATGTGTACCTAGGTCGAGAAGACAACATGATGAACAACCTATAACCTGAGCTGCTTAGGAGGAAGAGAGTGGCATCGAATGTCTTCAAAAGCATCGAAGAAATAGCTAAAAAGACAAAGAGCCTCCGGCTCCAGGGCACTTCTCTTCAACTCCACCATTCTCCCTGCATTAACATATGCCTCAGATACCTGGGCCCTTTAAAAGCAGGATGAGAATGCTATTCGGGTCTCCCAAAGAGGAATTGAAAGAGCTATGCTTGGAATATCACACTTCATTCAAGTGAAAGAAGGAATACGGAGCTCCGACCTCCATCACTGTTCCAGAGTCAGGGACGCTGTCTCGTTTGCCAGACATGGAAAATCAGATGGGCTGGACATGTAATGCGATTTGGAGATGACCGCTGGACTAGAGCGATTACCAACTGGATCCCACAGGATGTCAAAAGATCATGTGGCCGCCCACCTACAAGCTGGTCAGACTTCTTCGTCAAGACTCTGAATGAATGGTTTGAGGTTCTTTGTATTCCTAAAGCAACCAGATGCCATTGGACCACACTGTCACTTAATAGGGTCAAATGGAAATATTACTGGTGCCCGCTCAAGTAAATCTATGAATAACGGGATATCAAGTGATCAAGTGATATCTATATATACATATATATGTTGAAATACTTATTAAATATTATTTTCAATATTAGTTGCTGAAAAGTTACTACATTGTGATTCCTAATCCTAAACAACACTGTGATCTCCTGAGCATCCAAGAAGTGCTATTCTTGAGATCTTCTCACTGGGAGGCCAAGATGAACCCGAATATCCAGGACCAAGCAATACCACATATTTGAATTTTAATATGGAACCACTATTCTGTTGACCCACAATGTTGTAACCAAGTCATGGTATTGTGAGTCCCTCTTTTCAAGGAAATAAATCCACACAATCAAGCTTATTTGATGTTTCAGGGATAGGATTAAAAAAAAAACAGATAAGGTGATTCTTGGCATTATTCATTTCTTCTTTTCAGAGGCTCTGTGTTATTCATTGATGTTTTTGTTTTATAATTTACATGACAGGTCTTCTCCATCACTATTTTTATAAAAGTTATCTATAGTCATGAATTGATTGGTAGAGCTGTGATTACAGACCACAAAAATATCCTTATACTGATAAGAACATTACTCTTATGTGTCTTGAAAATTCATCAAAATAGAAAAAATTCTGGTTGGAAGAATTATTTCTTCTTTTTTTGCCCTTTGGATCACACCCAGCAATGCTCAGGGGGTTACTCCTGGCTCTTTGCTCAGAAATTACTCCTGGCAGTGCTCGGGAGACCATATGGGGTGCTGGGAATTGAACCAAGGTCGGCCATGTGCAAGGCAAACACTCTACCTGCTATGCTATCACTCCACCCCCTAGAATAATTATTTCAAAGAGGCATTTATCTCAGCTACTAACAAAAATACAAAATAGGTGCCAAGAAAAGAATAACCCCTTTACCTGTATCCTATCTTTAAACTTCTTTCAGGATCTCATAACATATCTCTTAAATATTATTAAACTATTAATGTACTTAATCTATGTTCCCAACACTTGAAGTTAAAAAATAATTTGTTTACATAGGGAAAAGATAAAAGATAGGGATCTAAATTACTAGTTACATCATTGTCTCTAAAAACATATTACTATATTTTTAATTATGTACAAAACCTGCATATGAACCAATTTCTGTGAAATGTCCTTTAATAGTATTGTCTGGTTTCCTTAAAATAATTATGTCATAGGGGAAAAATTAAAGATTATTTTACATCAAAATTTGTATGTAATAACTTTTCTATTAATTGGAACAGGCTTTTAAAATAAGTTGTTTATGACATTTTATGAAAAACAAACAAAACTTTGTTGATTTGCTCCCTCTTGCCTGCTAATTTGTAAATCCCCGTTATCCATTCTGTCTTAAGTATCATACCAAACTCCACTGCTATTCTTCAACAGGGAGAATGCCTCTGATCATTTTAATGGAATACATATGCATCACATCATACTATTAAACATTACAGTTTTCTAAAATAGTTTTAAAATACTTTAATAAAATATTAATTAAGCCACACTATTGTAATATTTGCCAGATCTATAACTAAATGGTCTAGAAAATAAAGAAGTTGCATGTAGTTATATATATTTAAAGCAGTTACAAATAAATCAAGAAAAAATTTCTGTACTATATTTGTCAAAAATCATTGAGTTCCATATTTTGATTCATATTTTATTATACCCAGTCTAAAGTCAAAAACTTGAGTAACTGTATATGATGTAATATAATAAATACCACCGTCTATTTAATTATACCAAAGTTTAAAAATCAGAAATCATACAATAATATACATATAAAATATCAGAAAGCTAATAACCAAATAGAAAAAAGTGATTTTTTAAGGCTCTGTTAACATTACTGACAATTGTGATCAATCATATATGTCTCATGTGCATTAACATTTTGACTAATTTTGTTGCTTAATAGGCATCCTGTTATGAGTAAATCAGAATCCTTATTTTTTTGTTGTATAATAGCATAAGAATATACATTTGTTCAAAATGTTGGTAATGAAACCAACTGTGTTTAATAGCTAAAAGCATTTGGGAGAAGACTGGTTTTTATATTTTAAGGCTACAATCATATTGATTGATTTGGATATTTTGGATATTGGACATTGGAATATTTCTGATATTTGAATATTGGAGTACTTGAGAAAATAGCAATTAAAAGATTTGGTGCAAGGGTCAGGGAGATATAGCAAGTAGGGTACTTGCCTTGCATGCAGACAACCTAACTTTAATCTCTGGCCTCTCAGATAGACCCCTGACCAATTCCTGAATGCAAACCCAATAGTAAACCTTGACTATCACCAATTGTTAATCCAAGATACAAAGAAAAAAGAAAGAAAATAAAAAATCTAATAAAAAGAACAATGCTGACCTTCTAAGAATGACCGATTCATAGATAATTAGTTTATTAAAAATACATCTAATTCCTAAATTTTCATTCATAGCAATAATTGCAGAGAAGAATAAGAATATGCATTTGTTTAAAATGGAAAATATACCAAATCATCATAAATATTTGGAATACCACATAGTTTTATTATCAAGTTATAATTTATACCTAAGCCTAATTATATATTGTTCCTACAAAGAAGGATCTATCATTCAATCTAACAATTTCATTTGTTTCTATGAATGTTGCACTATATAATTAGCAGAATTCCACATGTTTTCTCTACTTAGGAAATAAATTTATACTCACAAAGAAACTGTAAAACCTCATTATTAAACTAGTTATACATTCAATGAGTTTGTTATTGAGGAAAAATACAATTATTTCCATCATAACTATATGTTCTAGAAATGTATGTGGGTTCAGTTTTAGAACTGAGGACACTTAAAGCCATTTTACAGGAATGTCAAAGAAACATTCTAAACATAAAAATCATTTTTCTTCTAGACACGGGGATCAATTCTTTAAAGAAAATAATCCTCCACCTTTTATTGGGGGTTGAGACATAGGGGAACTTTTTATTTTTACACCTGAAATACTTCTCCAATTTTTTAAATGCTATGGTTCTTAAAAAGTAATAATTTTAAATCACCACTTATTCTACTTTTGTATGAACCTTTTCTATTTTATTATTAAGTAAGTTTAACCTTCAGAGATTCCAATAATTTGTATTTTATGATCAGGTTCTTTAAGACACATTGAAGTTTTATTCCAAGTGGTCAGTCAGCAGGTAGCACATAATTACTGAGTACATCAGGTGTAAGGTCATAGCTATTTTCAACTACAGATTTTATGATATACTTTAGATTTTAGTAATTGTTACATACACTTGTAGCTTTCTATTCCCTTACCTTAAATTTATTATATAATTACCTTATGATTATAAAGGCACATATTTGGTGAAATTAAGGTAATTATAGTATAAAATAAAATATCTTTCTTTAAACTATAATCTTGGCTTATACCTTATTTTCATCTTATTACCACTATTAGAAGATTTTACAATTTAGTTATTTGGTTATTATCTATAAGTAACAATTTAATAGGAATATCACTAATAAACTTAGTCTTCAACTGATCTTTAATTAGTTTTAGCTTTCTGTTGAAACTATAGAACTTCAAAAAATTAGTGTGTGGGGGAGAGTAAAAATATATGAGAATGTATTCCTTTTACCTTCTGTTTGAAAACCAGGATTTTATTTTGAAGAAAGCTTCATCTGAGTTTTGACCTAATCAAGTATTAAGGGCAGGAAGAAAACACATATTCAGGGATTCCTCTTGGCCTCGTTAGTGAGGGAAGGAATCTATGTCATAAACCCAGTAGAGCTACATCAGCAACACTACATTAAGCAGCATATACAATTTGCACATTTATAGACTGATATGCTTAGCATTTACGAAGACTCATTTTTCTATTGCCTGAAAAGAAACAATACTAATAGTGTGTGCAATTAAGAGCTCCCAAGAATAATGAAAAAATTGGTGACCTGTAACCGCTTAGAGTACTATGTGCTGCCTTGAAAGCATAATGAATTCCCTCTCTTCTTTTCACAGAACACCAATGCAGATAAGTAATCTACAAGAATAACACAGGCATGATAAAAGAATGGTGACCTAGAGGGAGGAGAAATAGAATAGGTTCAAATTTCATGATATAATCAAGCTCAGATTTCATGATATAATCAAGCTCAGATTTCATGATGTAATATAGGTGTTAGTAATTGTTATATATGCATATATAATTGTTACATACACTTATATGTTAACAATGCATGACTCGCACACAGTCAATGCCAGTTGGCTCCTCAAAATCACATGAGTTTCAAGCATAGTTGAGTGCAGCCTTGAGGCACTTGAGCACTACTAAAGTGGCCCAGGTAATGCCAGGCACAAGAGAGCCAGAGCAGCACCATATCATTGGTCCATTGCAGTAAACCACTGGATGGGTTAGTTAGAAATCACAGGGAAGGGACTGCAAAGTCTCATAAGATCTTATTGACAGATGAATACACAGACAAACAGAGGAATCCAAAAGAATAACGATCTAGGTAGCATTGAAAGATAGAGATTTAGTATTTTGCACTGAATTCCTTCTTCCCATTCCCCAACTTACTAATGAGTCATCTTTATAATTTATCCTAAAGCATTATTTAATATTCATCTTCTCTGATTGGAACTACACAAATGGGTTTCCTTTATCTCCTGGAATAATGAGGCACATTTTAAAAAGTGATAAAATAACTATAGAAATTTTCAGAATTATCTGTTCATTTCTTCTCCCCATTTTTTGATGGGGTTGTTTGTTTTCTTCTTGTAAAGTTCTACCAGTGCCTGATATATCCTGGATATTAACCCCTTAACAGATGGGTATTGGGTGAATATTCTTTCCCATTCTGTGGACTGCTTTTGTACCTTAGTCACTGTTTCTTTTGAGGTGCAGAAGTTTTTTAGTTTCATGTAGTCCCATATGTTTATGTTTTCTTCTAGTTGCTTTGTTAGTGATGTTTCACCTTTGAAGATGCCTTTAACTTCAATGTCGTGGAGGGTTTTTCCTATATTTTCTTCAATGTACTTTATGGATTCAAGTCTGATATTGAGATCTTTAATGCATTTTGATCTGATTTTTGTGCATGGTGTTAGACACAGGTCCAAATTCATTTTTTACATGTCGCTGCCCAGTTTTCCCAACACTACTTGTTGAAGAGGCTTTCCTTACTCCATTTTAGACTCATTGCACCTTTATCAAAGATTAAATGATCATGTGTTTGAGGTTGGGTGTCAGGATACTCAATTCTATTCCATAGGTCCACAGGTCTGTTTTTATTCCAATACCATGCTGTTATAATTACTACTGCCTTGTAGTACAGTTTGAAGTTGGGAAAGGTGATGCCTCCCATCTTCTTTTTCCAGAGGATTGCTTTAGCTATCCTTGGGGGTTTATTGTTCCATACAAATTTCACGAGCATTTGGTCAATTTCTTTGAAGAATGTCATCGGTATCCTCATAGGGACTGCATTGAATCTGTACAGAGCTCTAGGGAGTATTACCATTTTGACAATGTTGATTCTCCCCATCCATGAACTTCAGCAAGGAAGAAATTCGAATGGCCAAAAAACATCTGAAAAAATGCTCATCATCACTAATCATCAGAGAGATGCAAATCAAAACAACAATGAGATACCACTTTATACCACAGAGACTGGCACATATTCAAAAGAGCAAGAACAAGTGCTGGCATGGATGTGGGGAAAAGAGGACACTCATCCATTGTTGGTGGGAATGCCGGCTGGTACAGCCTTTCTGGAAAACAATATGGACTTTCCTCCAAAGACTAGAAATTGAACTCCCATTTGATCCAGCCATACCACTCCTGGGAATCTACTCTGGGAAACCAAAAATACGCCAGCGGAAACACCATCCCTACTTTTATGTTCATAGCAGCATTATTCACAATAGCCAGAATCTGGAAGCAACCAGAGTGCCCGAAAATCGATGACTGGATAAAGAAGCTTTGGTACATCTACACAATGGAATACTATGCAGCTGTTAGGAAAAATGAAGTTATAAAATTTGCCTATAAATGGATGGACATGGAGAAGATTATGTTGAGCGAAATTAGCCAGAAGGAGAGAGACAGATACAGAATGACTGCATTTATTTGCATGGCATAAATATATATGTACATATTATGATACCAATATCCAAGGTAAAGTGAAACATATATCTGGAGGTCTTGTCAAAGGTGGAAATTATCACAAACGTGTGGGAGTCAGAGGTTAGGTAAGACAGAAAATGGAACAGGGTGCTAATAATTGTTGAGCCGTACTAATGCCAACCTAGAACTGAGCATTAAATAAAGGCAAAAGGATACACATGACAACCTTTTAATGTATGCTCTGTAATCCATAGTCTGGAAGGGAAGGAAAAGAGAAAGAGAGAGAAAGGGAAAGAAATAAAGAACCTGCCATGGAGGAGGGCTGGGGGAAGGGGGAGGGAACCGGGGATGTTGGTAGTGGGAGATGGGCACTGGTGGAGGGACGGGTGCTGGAACACTGTATGACCAAAACCCAAACATGAACTTTTTAATTGTAAAAAAAAAAATAAAAAACAAATAAAAAAGAAATGAAAATAAAATAAACTTTACAGTCATTATTTATTTTCCCAGAAAAAAAAAAAAAAAAGAAATTTTCAGAATTAAGGAGTAAAAGCAAATTGAGTGTACATAATGGCACTTAAATCACTTGATCACTTGATCACTTGACATCCTGTTGTTCATTGATTTGCTCGAGCGGGCGCCAGTAACATTTCCATTTGACCCTATCATGTGCAATTGTAGCCCAATGGCATCTGGTTGCTTCAGTAATACACAGAGCCTCAAACTCGCTCATGGTCTTGACGAAGAAGTCTGGCCATCTTGTAGGTGGGGAGCCATGTGATCTTTTGACATCCCATGGGATCCAGTCTGTAACAGCTCTAGTCCAGTAGTCATCTCCAAATTGCATTACATGCCCAGTCCATCTGATTTTTGATGCCTTGGCAAACGAAACAGCGCCCCTGATTCTGGAAGAGCAAATTATTTAATGCTACTTAAATAATTTGAAATAATGTGTCATTGTTAGAACAGAGAATCAGTATATGTAGCTTTCCACGTATGTTGATTTAAAAGTGATGAGGAGAAGAGAGCTGGAAAATACTAAAAAATGATGTTGAATATAAGTTTGTCCTGACCTCACCCTGGAGTCATTCTATTTCTAAGTTTAAACATATGAGTCATTTTCAGATTTAAAAAAGTGGGGTTCACACTGAAAGGATAATAGCTTGCCCCAACAGATTCCCTCAGCATAGATCAGTAAATCCAGTACAAAAGGCCTCTCCACCCAGAATACCGGGCCAGGATAAGGTAAACAGGATGGGCCTATGGAATGTGTGCAGGACAAGGGAGATGACCCGGTGTACGTGTGAGATATGCCCTGCCTGCTTGCTCATGTGACCTCACACCCTAAGGCTGACCTCTGAACCTATAGATTAAGAAGTGGTGTACCTTTGAATGGATAGGCTGGAGAGGTATGTGGTATTACAAACTCATTGGCTATGTGCTATGAGGGCTCTGTTGTAACAGTTAATAAGAGTCAAATAAGATCCCCCTTAAGGAGACTCAGGGTCTTGTCTGCCTAATCGGACCTGCGTGTCTGTGTGGGAGCCTGACCATGGCTAGCCAGTCCAAAAAACTCTGCTTTGTTAATTGCATTTTTACGTGATTCTCTGTAAATTGCATTTTAAGTGATTTACTGTCTCTCGAAAGGGATAAGATTCTCGGATCCTAACAACACGTGTAATGATACCCTGACTAATGTCATATCATAGTGAACACTACAAACACAGATATTTTCTTTAATAATTTAAAAAATAAAATTCTCCAAGAATTTGTCAGCCTGGGAACCACACATTTCCCAGGTTTACAAAACTGTTTCTCATGTTACTTTTTATTTCAATACTTATATCTAACAGAAAGGATACAATTCTAAGGATTGTAAAGATATTAAAGGCTATAATTTTTTTTTTTTTGCTTTTTAGGGTCACACCCGGCGATGCTCAGGGGTTTCTCCTGGCTCTGCACTCAGGAATTACTCCTGGTGGTGCTCGGGGGGACCATATGGGATGCCTGGGATTGAACTCCAGGCCAGCATGGGCCGGCCGCATGCAAGGCAAATGCCCTACCCACTGGGCTATCGCCCTGGCCCCAAAGGCTATAAATTTTAACTCCAATTATTAGAAAACATGCCCTAGATACATGGGACATTATTTTGTGTGTGATTATTTGGTGTCACAAATGCAATTACTCATCTCTGAGGACAGAGTCTACCTTGCAAGTTCTACCAAGTTCCTTACTTCACTAAAGTCTGAATTAAGGAAGAACAGAAAATTCTTGGGAATTAACATTTCCCAAGATGTAGCATTTAACCAATAACTGAATGTTGAATTAGTAATACTCCAGGGTTCTTTAAAACTAAAAGGAAATTTTTTGAATTGTTGGGCTCTAGGCAGCTAGTATTGGGGCCTGGCACTTTCCTGCTTTTAGGCCCTCTGTGGGCAGGGCCCAGAGGTGGGCCCTATTCTCAGGGCAGTGGAACTTCTAGATGCTCAAGAGTTTACTTGATCACTTGATCTCTTGATCATTTGATATTCCATTATTCATCGATTTGCTTGAGCAGGAGCCAGTAACGTTTCCATTTGTCCCTATCATGTGCCAGTGTAGCCCAGTGGCATTTGCTCGCCTCCAGGAATACGAAGAGACTCAAATCTTTCATTCATTTATTGACAAAGATATCTGACCATCTTGTAGGTGGGTGGCCACATGATCTTTTCACATTCAGTGGGATCTACCCACTTGAAAGACATCAGTACTTATCTTCTTTTTTTTTTTTTTTTTTTTTTTGCTTTTTGGGTCACACAGGGCTATGCTCAGGGGTTATTACTGGCTCTGCACTCAGGAATTACTCCTGGAGGTGCTTGGGAACCATATGTAATGCCGGGGATCGAACCCGGTCGGCCACGCACAAGGCAAATGCCCTACCCGGTGTGCTATCGCTCTGGCCCATCTGTACTTATCTTATGGGAGACTGGCAGGCAAATGATTTATATCTAAGGTGAGGCAGGACTTGCCTGGTCTGATCACAGGAAAATGTAAATCAGTGAACTTGCAAATGCTAAATCAGTAATTGTTATCTTTCAAATGCTAAATCAGTGATTGTAGAATCTGTTGTGATGGACCAGGATGTTACGTGATTTATGCTTGTACCCCCTCCTCCCAAAAAATTGTATAAAAGACTTAAACTGGGGCCGGCGGCGGCCAGACCCGGAATGCTCAGTAAAACAGGACTGCTTTCCAGGACCCCCGCTGTGTTGGTGTCTTTTCCTTTCTGCTAGCTACCACAGCAAGGCAGATTCTTCCCAAGTCCTTTCTTCTGCATTCTCAGGGATGAAGTCAGGCAGTATTCAGGTCTCCCTCACTCTTGTTGTGGGACCCTTGGCCAGAGCCCCCAACCAACATGAATTTTTTGCATGTAATCAATTTTGTCTTGAAGAACAAAGCCAAATTATGATCATTGATTTCTGAGATGGCCTTAATTGGGCTGTACTCACTCCGTTCCCCCTTTTCCCATCAGCTTGCTCTATAGATATATTCAGTTCAGTTCCCTCAGATTTATCCTTTCAGGGTCTGCTCAGGAGTAAAATTACAGTATTTTTTTATAAGATCATGCCACACTTAGGAAAGGGGTAGGTGGGAATCTAAACTTCTACTTGTAGTATAGCTAATAATACTCATGTTATTAAAATTAGTTAATATAGAGAACAATAAATACTATGAAGTGATGTAAGAACTGGCATATTAGGGATAAGGAAAATTTTATTTTTCCGTTTTTTTTAATATTTTATTATACCACCATGAGATATACAATTACAAAGATGTTCATAAGATGTTCATATTTGGGTTTCAAAGATACAGTGTTCCAGCACCCATCCCTTCACCAGTGCCCATTTCCCACCACTAATGTCCCCCGATTCCCTCCCCCTCCCCTAGCATGCCTCTATGTCAGGTTCTTCTCTCTCTCCCTCTTTCTCTTTCTTCCCTTCCACATTGTGGAATACAATACATACATTAAGAGGTTGTCATGTGCATCTTTTTGCCTGTATTTAATGCTCAGTTCTAGGTTGGTATTAGCACTTTTGCCAATTATTAGCACACTTTCCATTCTCTATCTTACCTAGCCTCTGACTCCCACATGTTTGTGTTAATTTCAAACTTTGACAAGACCTCCAGATCCATGTTTTGCCTGACCTTGGATAGATATTGGTATAATAATATGTGTGTTTGTGTGTATGTGTGTGTGTGTGTGTATATATATATATATACATATATATATATATATACATATATATAATGCAAATAACTGCAATCATTCTATACCTGTCTCTCCTGGCTAATTTCACTCAGCATGACCCTCTCCATGTCCATCTATTTATAGACAAATTTCATAACTTCATTTTTCCTAACAGCTGCATAGTATTCCATTGTGCAGATGTACCAAAGTTTCTTTATCCAGTCATCAACTCTCGGGCACACTGGCTGTTTCCAGATTCTGGCTATTGTGAATAGTGATGCTACAGATAGAGAAAGAATAATGAAAGCAGCAAGATCAAAGAAGGAAATCACATACAAAGGAACATCCCTAAGATTTACAGAAGACTTCACATTCAAACTGTCTTCCTCCTATCTACAAAGTGACCTGCAGGAGGCAACTCCAGGCCAGATGCAGAGGCCCTGGGCAGCAGTGTACTGCAACAGATAAGGACAAACAGAATTTTTAAAAAGTTCTCTAAGTGAGTTATGTAACTTGTTCTTTTAATGAGGAGCTCTATTGAATGTATCCCCACTTCAAACAGAACTACCAGAATAGCAGATTAACTGTGAGTACTTAGGAGGTGAATGGAAAACCGGATATGGAAGTGATTGATTCACATTGTTAAAAAAAGACAGAATGTCTAAGTAACAATTTGACTTGCTATGTAGAATAAATTATTACACAAGGGAACTTTAAGTAATAAACAATAAGGTGTAGTTGTTATAGCAACTGATATTTTACTACACTCAATTTTTATAACAAATAGCCTTCTTTAAAGGTTATTTCTAATTTTCATTTTCCAAATTAATTTTATATTATTTTAACACTTAAAACATATAAGTCATTGCAGATACCGAAATAAAAATAAAACATCATCATCTGAAGTTTTCACTGAATAAGGTTAGTGGAGCTTTTGTGGAAATAAGACCAGCTCAGGAAGTACATAAAATCTATACATAATTGGTATTATTCAAACTATAGTAAAACAATTTTCTATTGTTTTACTACAGAAAAGGGCTGCCATTTTCCACACCTGGACTCCCCTCTCCTCAGAGCTCCCCAGCAGAAGAGCTGATTATACCCGGCTTGCATGGCCACTTGTGGCCGCCCAGTTCATCAATAAATGCTCGATTTTTTGAGGTGAATACAATATTATCTTACCTGCACGGCAGAACCTGGCAAGCTACCTGTGTCATATTTGACATGCCAAATACCAGTAACTATATAGACCTCATTCCCATGACTTGATGGAATGGTTTGTGGCTCTTTATGTTCCTTGAATGGGCAGATGCCCTTGGGCTATCTCTCATGTGACAGGACATATTGAGATGTTACTGGTGCCCACTCAAGTAAATCGATGATGTACTGAATTCAAGTGATCAAGTGATAGTAAAACAATAAAGTATAACAGCAAGGTAAAAATATGGATAGGGAGAAATATGAAAGTTTTAAATACATTAGACATAAGTTTTTTTTTAAATAAATAGATGAGAAAACTACTTAGCTATCTGGATAAGAAAAGGATTTAAATATATTATATAGAAGGGTAAAAATTCTAAGGATGATGCAAATCTCATATTGTTGGATGACAGGCTTAGCTAGCTTGGGAGTTTTGCTCACAGTATAATCCATTTAAATGTTCTTAGGCCAAGGTTCATTCTAATGATATCACTCTTCTATGTAAACACTGATAGGGGGTGTGGCAGTTACATAAATCACCTTGAATCTGAATAACTTCTGTCTTACTATACATCTACTAATACTTCTATGTTATCTAGATTGGGCACAGGCTCCTCTTTATACCCACTGCACCCAGCGTGGGACAGTTAGGTATACCAGGAGACTGTCACCCTGTCCATGTTGAGACTATTTTTAAGGTTATAGGAAGTATCATGCTAGTTTTCCCTCACACAGGGAGTGTGACCCTTTCAGTATACTGAGAATTAGATACTAAGAATCACCTTGGTTCAGATAATAAATAAGAAGGACCTTGTGGGTACCATCTAGATTACATGAAACCCATGAAATTAAAATGTGTTACTTTATGCCATCTCTCTCTCTCTCTCTCTCTCTCTCTCTCTCTTTCTGCAGTGTTTTACATAAGAGATAATCTCTGAAGAAGTGATTAGTCCTTGGTGTAATCCTTTGTTTATACCTATAATAGGGTGTGGCACCACCCAATACACTCTGTTTAGGGGTTCTTTATTGACAGGACCCCCCTGTCAACAGATAGGATTACTTTGGTGTAGATAAGGGACTGACTTGAGGCACTCACCCCTTTTTTTCTTCCCCTTCTGGGTAGGACTCCTCTAGGGGGAGATCCTCTCTCTTTGGTGGGAGACTTGGGCTCTCTTGTATGGTCAAGTTCTGACCAGAACTAGAGGTCTTTCATTATATTTTATTGTGGTGGCAGAGCTTTTGTACTATTAAAAGCCTTTTTTGGAACTATGCCAGACTCATGAGTTTTCATCTGCTCCCCCCTCCCTTCCCCCGTGGCCTTGGAGGTAGAAGAGAACTTCTGTCCTGATACTGTTGGGAACCCTAGCAGCTCCCCAACATATAATAATAAAAACTTACACTCTATCTTTTAAGACTATAGGAAGGATCATAGTAATCTGCCCTCAAACAGGCGAACATAACCCTTTCAGTATATGGAGAATAAGGTACTCAGAATCACCCTGGTGCAGATAATAAATAAGAAGGACATTGTGGGTACCATCTAGATTACATGAAGCCCTTGGAATTAAAATGTATTACTTTATACTAGCCCACTCTCCCTCTCCAATGTTTTACATAAGAGATAATCTCTGAAGAAGGGATTAGTCCATGGTGTAACCCTTTGTTTATACCTATAACAGGGTGTGGCACCACCCTTCTACCCTCTTCTACTATCTAGAAGCAGTTTAGGGTTCTTTGTTGACAGGAACCTCCCAGTCAACAGTTAGGATTACTTTGGTGTATATAAGGGGACTGACATGAGGCATTCACCCCTTTTTTGGGGTAGGTCTCCTTTCTTGTAGAATTCTCTTTGTTGGGAGACTTGGGCTCTCCTGTATGGTCTATGGTCTGACCATAGCTAGAGTTCTCCCATTATATTTGGATTGTGGTGGTAGAGAGATGTTTGTTTGTTCCATTGAGAGTGAATGGGGCCTCAGGAACTAATTCATTTCTCATGAACATAGTTTTCGTCAGATTCAGCTGTAGACCTACCTTTCCACATTCTCGGTCAAAGTCAGCCAGCATTTGTGCCGCTTGGCTAATGTTTGGTGTTATTAGAACGATGTCATCAGCGAAGCAGAGGTGGTGTAGTTGCCGACCATCTATCTTCACTCCCATTCCTTCCCATTCTAATTGTCGCATGATGTTCTCGAGGGTGGCACTGAAGAGTTTTGGTGAAATGGTATCACCCTGTCGAACCCCCTCTTTCACATCAATGATCACTTCTTTGTAGAATGGTGAAATCCTGGTGGTGAATCCGTAATACACCTCACGAAGGATCTTGATGTATTGGATTTGAACACCCTATTTGGCTAGGGCTTCGATGACTGCTTCAGTCTCCACAGAATCAAAGGCTTTCTGTAAATCAATGAACTTGTGACAGAGCGGCATCTTTTATTCCCTACAAACCTCGATGAGCTTGGTTACTGTGTGGATATGGTCAATTCTGCTGAATCCTTTCCCAAGCCTGCTTGCTCACATGGTTGTCCTTCATCTAGTGCTCTGCTAATCCTGTTCAGGATGACTCGTGTAAACAGCTTGTAGATGATGGACAACAGGCAGATGGGGCGATAGTTGCCGATGTCGTGAATGTCTCCCTTCTTGAACAGTAGAACTGTCCTGCTGGTTTTCCATTGGGAGGGCACCTTGCATTTGGACAGGTAGCATGTGAAGAGCCGAGCTAGTTTATTGATGAATACTGACGGCAGATTCTTCAGGTGTGCGGGTCTGACTTTGTCTGGGCCTGGTGCTGTTTCCTTCTTTTACCGACAAGATGGCATGTCGGATTTCAGAAGGGAGAACGTTGGGAATGACATATCCATCCTGTGGAATTTGGTATGTGGGCAGGCAGATGTGGCTATCAATGAGATTTGAGTAGAAGTCCTGGATAATCTTCTCCATTGTCTTTCTGGAAGATGTGATAGATCCATCAGGGCATCGGAGGGCAGTCATCTTGGTCTTATAGTTGGCGAAGGACAGGCGGGCAATGCGAATGCTTTTCCCGGCTTCTGCTGCATCTTCCAGTATTTCTGCTCTTCTGTCTTTGAGGTCTTCTTTTATCGTTTCTCTGCACCATTTAGCAAGCTTGGATGTTAGCATTTGGTCTCCTGAGGCTTGTGCCTTGTCACGTTGGCGAATGAGCTCGAGAGTTTCTGAAGACAAGCGACCTTTTGCATCTTTCTCTCTCTCAGCATTCTTTGCACAATCATGGAGGTGCTGAACCAGTTGGTTGTATTCTTCATCGATTTTGTCAATGATGGTATCTTCCCATATTGCTGCAATGGTGCCAAAGAGTTCCCAGTTGGTGGTCATTCTGGGAGTTCTCTTCTTAAACTTTGCAGCCTTTTCTCCCCGTTGTGGGAAGTAGAATTTTGCACCGAAGGAGACAGTGGTCCGATCCTGTTTGGAATTTGGGGACGACAGCAACATCGGTCAGACAAAACCGTCAATTGAAGATGATGTGGTCAATTTCATTGTGGAACTGTCCGCCAGGAGATTCCCATGTCCAACATTTCGCTTCAGCTTTCTGGAACTGTGAGTTCCCATGAATGGTCTTGGTGGACATGATGAACTCAGATAGTCTCTCACCCTGTTCGTTCCATTCTAGGCCATGGGTCCCAATGTGGATTTCTTCAGCCTATCTTCTTGGTCCTCTCTTGGCATTAAAATCACTGACTATGATCTTGTAGAAGGTGTGATAAAATTTTACAAATCATTTGGATAGATAGATACCAAGGAGAGTGATTTCTGGATCAGATGAAATGGTTATAAGAGTAAGATTAATTTTGTGATAGATTGTCAAGCAATCATCCAAAGTAGCTAGCTGCACCTTGTATACCTGCCAATAATGAATGGGATTTCTTTTATTCCACCTCATACAACATATTGTGTTTTCAACAAAATGAGTTTTGGCCATTGAACAGATGGTTAATACCATGCTGGTTTAATTTGCATGTACAAAATGACGTACAATGTACAGAGTTTTTATATATGTATGTGCTATATGTATACCTCCTTTGGTGAGGAGTACCAAGGTTCCTTTATTTTTAAATCAGGCTGTGTTGTTTTCTTGTTGAGGTTTGAATTATTTTGTATTCTTGGGTAATAGTCCTTTATTATATGATATCTTTGCAAAGGTTTTATTCAAATTTGTGGCTTGTATTTTAATTCTCTTAACATTGTTTACATACATATTCTTAAAATGCTTAGTGCCATTCAGACTACTAATTATTTCCTTCACGGCTAGAAAGATAGCAAAAAGATGCTATACTTAGCATACTGGTGCTATTTGATACCTAGACCTGCATATGGAGCTTTATGCACCATTAAGAGTGATTCCTGGGGCTGGAGAAATAGGACAGCGGGAAGGGCATCCCATATGGTTCCCGAGCACAGCCAGGAGTAATTCCTGAGTGCAGAGCTAGGAGTAACTCCTGAGCATTGCCAATTGTGACCCAATGTTGGAGGAGAAGTTTAGCTATTCTGGGAGTTTTGTTGTTTTGCCCACTCCCCAGCTTAATCTATTTAAGTCAAGGTTCATTCTAATGAGACTTCTCTTCTATGTAAACACTGCTAGAGGGTGTGGCACTTACAGAAGTCACCTTGATTGAATAACTTCTGACTTAAACATCTACTAAGACTTCTATGTTTTCTAGATTGGGCACAGCTCCTCTTTATATCCACTGCACCCAGCATGGGACAGTTAGAATTTACCAGGAGACTACCACCCTGGCTACGTTGAGACTATAGGAAGACTATAGGAAGGATCATACTAGTTTGCTCTAAGCAGGCGAGTGTGACCCCCTTTAGTACACGAGAACAAGATACTCAGAATCACCCTGGTATGGATAATAATAAGGACCTTGTGGGTACCATATAGATTACATGAAGCTCATGAAGTTAAGATATATTACGTTATACCAGCCCCCTCTCTCCAGTGTTTTACATAAGAGATAATCTTGGTAGAAAGGATTAGACCTTGGCATAACCTTTGTTTATACCTGCAATAGGTATGGCACTACACCCTATGTTCTTTGTTGACATAACCTTCCCAGTTGGATTACTTTGGTGTATATAAGGGGACTGACTTGAGGCCCCTTCACCTTTACACCTTTTGACCTTTAGGCCTTTTAGCTTTTGTCTTTTGGCTCCTGTGGCTTTTGGCTACTCAGCCTTGCGGCTTTTGGTTTTTGGCTCTTTGCTCTTTGGCCTTTTGCTCCATCTTCTGGGTAGGACTCAGCTTGGGTGAGATCCTCTCTCTTTGGTGGGCGACTTAGGCTCTTTTGTATGGTCTAAGTTCAGACCAGAGCTAAATTTTGTTCATTATATTGGAGTGCTGTGGTAGAGCTTTTGTACTATTAAAAGCTATTTTTGGAACTGCTCCGACTCATGAGTTTTTATCGGTTCTCCCGGCGTCCTCAGAGGTAGAAGAGAACCTCTGTCCTGACACTGTCGGGGACACTGGCGGCGTTCCCCGACAACCCAAAAAAGCAAAAAAAGAAAAAAAAGAGTTATTCCTGAACAAAAACTAGGAATATGCTCTGATCACAGTCAGATACAGTTATCAAAGTAAAAATAAGTAAATAAACATAGAGATATTCCTTTTTATGGATTATTGTTTTGGCTTTCGTTCCTAAGAAAATATCATTCAACATGGTTATAGAGGATATGCTGATCCAGAGACAGACATGGGGCAGAGCCGATAATGGCTCTCACTGTGCCCAGCCGCTCATGCGGTGCCCGGGAGGGATGGCAGGTTCTAGCCCTGGCCCGCCACCCCAGCATAGCCTCACAACAAGCCAGATGACCCCCCACTCCATGAGGACCTCCATTTTCCACATCTGGACTTCCCCCTCGTCAGAACTCCACCAATAGACCAGCTTATCACAGCCCGGCTTGTGTGGCCGCTTACAGCCACGTGGTTCATCGATAATTGCTGGATTTTGAGATGACTACAAGAGTATGCTACCCACACGGCAGAGCCTGGCAAGCTACCCGTGTCATATTTGGTATGCCAGATACCAGTAACAATTAGAGACCTCATTCCCTTGAACTGATGGAATGGTTTGAGGCTCTTTATGTTCCTTGAGCAAGCAGGTGCCCTTGTGCTCTACTTGCATGAGACAGGTCATATGGAGATGTTACTGGTGCCCGCTCGAGCAAATGGATGATGAACGGGAAGACAGTGATACAGTGATAGAGGATTACTTCCATGTTTCTTAGAGTTTTTATAATTTTGTATTTTACATTTATATCTATAGTCCATTTTTAAAATTTATTATTTTAATATTATATTATACCACCATGAGTTATACAATTTTAAGATGTTCATGTTTGGGTTTTGGTTATACAATGTTTCAGGACCCATCCCTCCACCAGTGCCCATTTCCCACCTCCAATGTCTCCGATTCCCTACCCCACCCTTAACCTGCCTCTATGGCAGGTTCTTTATCTCTTTCTCTCTTTTTCTTTCTCTCTCTCTTCCTTCTCTTACATATTGTGAATATATGTATGTGGATATATGTATATATATACATCCTATAGATATATTTATATCATGAAAATAAATGCAGTCATTCTATATCTGCCTTTTTTTCCTTCTGACTAATTTCACTCAAAATGATCCTCTCCATGTTCATCCATTTAAGGCAAATTTCATAACTTCATTTTTCCTAACAGCTACATATTATTCCATTGTGTAGATGTAACAAAGTTTCTTTATCCAGTCATCAGTTTTGGGGGCACTCTGGTTGTGTCCAGGTTCTGGTTATTGTGAATAGTGCTCTTATGAAGATAAACGTGCAGATGGTGTTGTTGCAGTGTGTTTTTGGCTTCCCAGATTCTATTCCCAGGAGTGGTATGGGTGGATCAAATGGGAGATTTCTTGTCTTTTGGAGGAATGTCCATATTGTTTTCCAAATGGCTGTACCAGTCGACATTCCCACCAACAATGGATGAGAGTCCCTTTTCTCCACATCCACGCCAGCACTTGTTGCTCTTGCTCTTTTGGATATGCACCAGTAAGTGTGGTGTGAAATGATATCTCATTGTTGTTTTGATTTAAATCTATCTGATGATTAGTGATGATGTGCATTTTTTCATGTCTTTTGGCCATTCGAATTTCTTCCTTGTTGAAATTTCTGTTCATTTTTCTTCCCATTTTGTGATGGGGTTGACTCTTTTCTTCTTATAAAGTTCTACCAGTGGCTGATATATCCTGGATATTAATCCCTTATCAGATGGGTATTGGATGAATATTTTTCCAATTTTATGGACTGTCTTCATATCTTGGTCACTGTTTCTTTTTAGGTGCAGAAGCTTTTTAGTTTCATGTAGTCCCATATGTTTATCTTTTCTTCTAGTTGCTTTGTTAGTGGTTTTTCATCTTTGTAGATGCCTTTAGCTTCAATGTCATGAAGGGTTTTTCCTATATTTTCTTCAGGGTATTTTATGAATTCAGGTCTTACATTGAGATCTTTAACCCATCTTGATCTGATTTTTTGTGCATGGTGTTAGACAGAGGTTCAAATTCATTTCTTTACATGTAGCTGCCCAGCTTTCCCAGCACCACTGATGAAGAGGCTTTCTATGCTCCATTTTTTTACTTTTTGCTCCTTTATCAAATATTAAATGATCATGTATTTGAGGCAGGGTGTCAGGATCATAGTCCATTTTGTATCAATTTTTGTGGAATGCATTAAGTGTTTGTCTAGATTTGTGTTTTTAATTTGTTTATTCCGTTACTACTATCCTGTTTGCTGAGGAGTAATCTTTGCTCCATTACACTGTATTGTCTGCACTACTATTGAAGATCAGTTGTATAAATACATGAAGAAGAGAAAACAAAAATCCACAGATTATAACAAAAACAAATAGTGATCATCATAAATTAAGGGAGAAATTAAGTGGGAAAATGAAAGAAGATAATTGTATGATGATGAGGGCAGACTAGACTTTTGATGACCAAAACACTCCAGTATTCTACACAGACATAAAATATACCCAGATTTATAAGGCTACTGACCTGCAATCTATAAAAAAATTCATCTCAAATAAAAAAAAGATTTACCAAGAAAAAGTAACCACTACTAACATCATTATTCAATACAGGTCACTTTATGTTGCCTTATTGTATATGACCCTTCCTGTAACATGGGTAACTATATTACAATCAAAAAAGTTGTATAATAACTTTTCATTAAAAATCATTTATTTGTCCCTTAATAACTGTCTTGGGGTTGGAGAGAAAGCTCAGTGGTCATGATCATGCCTTGCATGCTAAGGATCTCATAGTCTTTCAAAGACTACGAAGGAAATACAATATTTCCTTCGTAGTCTTTGAAAGAACTCCATTCAGTGTTGCAGCTCTGCTCCCACCTCACCTGCCCACCCAGAACTGCTGGGCTCTAGCATTGAAGGTCATCCCAAGTACTGCAGTGCACTAGCACTGTACTCTAAGGCCTGCTTTGGTGAGTATCAACAGAAGTGGACCCAGAGCCCTTGAGAATTATTTAGGAGCTTCTTTAAGTTCTATCTCTATAGGAGTTTTGTTTGGACATTTACTTCATAACATGGAGGCCTGTTTATCTTTTCCTCTGATACCACTCTCTCTCTTTCTCAAATATTTTGAATTCATGGCAACTGCCAAAGTAAGAGGTGTTAGTCTTCTAACATTTTTCTTTTTCATCTTTATCATATGGGTTATTCTGAGTTTTATACTTCTCCTTATATGCTTTAGAACCTGTTAAAACAGCAAAAGATTTTCACTAAGATCAAGAATAAGGCAAATATGCCTCCTCTCACCTCTCTTTCACAACATTACTAGAAGTTTTTCATAATGCAATAAGGGAATAAACAAAATGTAAAAATCAGAAAACATTTAAAAACTAAAATTGTAGAGCCTGAGAGATACTATGTCGAGGAGCTCACTGGGGTCCCCAACAGTATCAGGACAGAAGTTCTCTTCTACCTCCAAGGTCACTGGGAGAACAGATGAAAACTCAGTTCCAAAAGGGCTTTTAGTAGATAAAAGCTCTACCACCGCAATCCAATAAAATGAAAGAACTCTAGTTCTGGTCAGGACTTAGACCATACAAGAGAGCCCAAGTCTCCCACCAAAGAGAGAGGATCTCACCCGAGACAAGTCCTACACAAAAGAAGGGGAAGAAAGGGGAAGGGGCCTCAGGTCAGTCCCCTTATATACAGCAAAGTAATCCTATCTGTGGACAGGGAGGGTCCTGTCAACAAAGAATCCTAAACAAAGTATAGAAGGGTGGTGCCACACCCTATTACAGGTATAAACAAAGGGTTATGACAAGGACTTATCCCTTCTTCAGAGATTATCTCTTATGTAAAACATTGGTGAGAGGGGAGGGCTGGTATTAAGTAATACATCTTAGTTTCATGGACTTTATGTAATCTAGATAGTACCCACAAGGTCCTTCATATTTATTATCTGCACCAGGGTGATTCCAAGTATCCTGTTCTCCATATACTGAAAGGGTCACGCTTGCTTGCATGAGGGCAAACTAGTAAAATCCTATAATCTTAAAGATAGTCTCAATGTAGCGAGGGTGGTAATCTCTGGTAAATTCTAACAGTCCTATGCTGGGTGCAGTGGGTATAAAGAGGAGCTATACCCAATCTAGAAAACATAAAAGTCTTAGTAGATGTATAAGTCAGAAGTTATTCAGTCAAGGTGACTTCTGTAACTGCCACACCCTCTAGCAGTGTTTATATAGAAGAGAAGTCTCATTAGAATGAACCTTGGCTTAACAACATGTAAGTAGATTAAGCTCTGAGTGGGTAAAACAGCAAAGCTCCAAGACTAGCTAAGCCTGTCATCAAACAATGCTACAGAGGGCAAGGTGCTAGTCTTGGATACAGTTGACTAGAGTTCTATCTTTGGACCCATATGTTATCACCCAAGCCCTGCCAGGAGTGATATCTGGGCACAAAGCCAGGAGGAAGTCCTAAGCAATGCTGGTGTCTGCCTAAAATAAAAAACAAAAAGTAAACGCATAAACCCGCTCAAAAGAAACCTTTATATTTGTTTGCAGATGCATGTCTACTCCAAGGATAATAGACATGTATAAGACAAGAAGAAAGGCTTACCTGAATACAATATTTCCTTCATAGTCTTTGAAAGAACTCCATTCAGTCAGATATTTTGATTTTGTACTCCTAGAAACAATGTATTTTTAATTGCTTCATTGGTTGTTTCATTGAAAAGTTAAAAAAAAGTGCACAATTATTAAGTTTGACTAGCAATATTAATGGGTTTGAAGAAAAGGTGAATTGGTCTGTCATAGTAATTTATAATGCTATAAATGCGCAGGAGGGATGGTGGGTTCCTAACCCTGGCCCGCCACCCCAGCAGAGCCTAGAAAAAAAACCAGACGACCCCCTACTCCATGAGGGCCTCCATTTTCCACATCCAGACTTCCCTCTCATCAGAACTCCACCCAGCAGAAAAGCCTAACACTGGTCTGCCAGTGATGGTCAGCTGCAAGCAGCCGCACGGTTCATCAATAAATGCTGGATTTAGAGATGACAGCAAGAGTATGCCACCAGCACAGCAGAGCCTGGCAAGCTACCCGTGTCGTGTTTGATATGCCAAATACCAGTAACAATTATAGACCTCTTTCCCATGACCTGATGGAATGGTTTGAGGCTCTTTATGTTCCTGGAGCAAGCAGGTGTCCTTGGTCTCTATTGGCATGAGACAGGACATATGGAGATGTTACTGGTGCCCGCTCGAGCAAATCTATGATGAACGGGAAGACAGTGATACAGTGAATTCATTATTTATATTCAAGGCAAATTTCTATATATATAAATACATTATTTAGGGCCAGAGAAATAGTACAGTAAGTAGGGCAGTTCCCTTGCATGCAGACTGCAAGTTTGATGCCTTGCATCCAACATGGTCCTCTGAGTACTGCCACCAGTAATTCCTGAGTGCAGAGCCAGTAGTAATACCTGAACATCATAGGGTATGACCTAAAAGCAAAAAAAAGAAAATTAAAAAACACATTATTCAACTCAGTATATCATTTAGTTTATTACTTAAAACTTATGAGTAATGCATAATCTGTAGATTGAAGTTTTACTGTTTTAATAGGTTGAAATATCACTATCACTATCTTCCCCTTCATCATCTATTTGCTCGAGTGGGCATCAGTAATATCTCCATATGTCCTGTCTCATGCTAGTAGAGCCCAAGGGCATCTGCTTGCTCCAGGAAAATAAAGAGCCTCAAACCATTATATTAGGTCATGGGAATGATCTAATATAATTGTTACTGTTATTTGGCATATCAAATATTACATGGGTAGCTTTCCAGGCTTACCGTGAGATTGAAATATAGAAAATAGAAATATAGAAAATATAAAAAATATATAGAAATAATAGATTGAATAGGTTTACTGTCTTTATGTTTTGTCACTTGTTTTGTCTTCCTGTTGTTCATTGATTTGCTCACAAGGGCAACAGTAACATCTCCATATGTCCTGTCCCAAGCAAGTGTAGCCAGAGGGCATCTGCTTGCTCCAGGAACAGGAAGAGCCTCAAATCATTCCTTCAGGTCACGGGAATGAGGTCCATCGTTGTTACTGGTTTTGGGCATATCAAATAAAACATGGGTAGCTTGCCAGGCTCTGCTATGTATGTGGTATACTCTGAGTAGAAGGCTCTCATCTCGAGCACTTAATGATGAAAATTAAAGGGGAAAGATCAGGTTTTCTCTTGTGTGGAGCTCTGAGGAACTGTGGGGTCTGGATGTTGAGAATGACTGACCTCATGAGGTGTGGGTTGCTCTGTCTTCTTGCTAGACTTACTGGGATGACGGGTATCAGCTAGAACCTGTCTAGAACTGTATACACTGTATAAATGTAAAAGATCCTGTGAATGACCCGATATTAAAATCTAGTACTATCTAAGACTGTTGCAAGGCCGAGGAGCGGCCGCACAGTGACGGAGCTGTGGGTCTGGCATGGGTCTCTCTTCCTGGGGTAGCTGGCATGGAGATGGAGGAAAGGGCAGAGGATCCCAAATCACGGCTCCAAGTCCGGCCAGCATGGCCCCCTCCCTGCACATGTGAGCAAACCCTTGGAGCAATGTTGGACTCGTCCAGAGGCTGGGAGAGCCCCTTACCGGGAGGTCAGCTCCATGGGTTGCTTCCACGTGGGGCCTAGCGGTACTGGGACTGTTTTTACAGATTGAAAAATTCTAGTGTGACATGGAGTAACAGAATTCAAGTACTCATGACCTATTTCTTAATCCTTACAGAAACAGGTGCATCAGTCTGTCTCAAATTAATTGTTCAAATGCAGATTCTGCAAGACTCAAAGTCACAAAAGGACAAGAATGGAGTTAGAACAATTCTGGATTGTCACAAATTTACTCCAAGAAGAGGACTTGCTTCTGAATTTGTATTAAACCAGTCTGAAAAAAAAAATTAGGATTAAACAAATTATTAAAATACCACAATAGTTATAGAAATTATTGAACATCAGCATTGAAAAATACCATTTCATCAGGAAGAATAAAACTGGTGAATACTGAATTGAAACCAGAAGTACTTTAGTAAGCTGTGCTATTACTCTTAACCTTTCTGTGAAAAATGAATTCCTTATCGCTTTTTCTTTTTCTTTAATGCAATTGGATAAACAATACCCTCTTGGAAACCAGAGATGAAGTAAAATGAAAGCAAAATGAAAATATTTTAAATGTGTGGTAGCAATGTACTCTGTTAAATTCTGATTATGTAGGTGATCTTGATTAGTCCTATCAGCAAAACATCAGCCAAAGAAGATTCTATGATATATAAAGGAATTCAGAGAATTCTCAGGGACTTTTGTTCCTGAGAACAATAAAGTTTGAAGAATGCAGTTCAGAATATTACTGGATGGAAACAGGAGAGAAAATGTATTTCCATAATTCTGGTAAATTATTTAGAAAGAAAGGTAAGGTAAATGGGGTAAGATGAGAGCCATAGAGAATAAAAAAGTGAATAAAATTATAGATCAAGTGATTCATAACAAATTTGGTTAGAATAATTAGCAAAATTATATTTAACTATATGTTTAAATATAACTATATTAAACTAATATAGTTATTAAATATAACTATATTAACTATATATTAAATATATATGTTTAAATATAACTATATATTTAATTATATGTTTCATTTTGCCAATGTAGATAATTGGATAAAAGAGGTGAGAGCTTTAAATGTGTGTTTTAAAAAACTGATAAAAGACATAAAGATAGTGACAAAAATAAAGAAAAACTGATAGAATTTCAGAATAATTACATTCAAATTTAACCACGTATAACTCGTTTATATACTTGAAATTTAAACACTGGTGGAGATACAATATTATAAAACTAAGAAGATATATTATTTTTGTCAAAATAAACTATAGTAATTTCTTTTTGTGCAACAAAATCACTAAAATTGCAAAATTGAGCTCGATTAAGGAAAATGTTGAAGTATAGCCTTAAAATTATAATATAAAATAATCATTGACACAAGATTGATTAAAATCCTATTCTATATCAGCAGTCATGGTATGCACTGGAGAGAAAAACAACTACAATGTTTTTAATTCCTGTGGAGTACAAACCTTAGCGGTAAAATAACTAATATAATAGATGCTATTATATATATATAATATATATATTATATATATATATATAATATATATCTCCCACACAGCAGAGCCTGGCAAGCTACCCATGTCAAATTTGATATGCCAAAAACAGTAACAATTATAGACCTCATTCCCATGACCTGAAGGGATGGTTTGAGACTCTTTGTGTCCAACCCCATTTCAACTTCCAACACTACATATGGCACAGAAGGAGTGACTCCTGAATAACACTGTGTGTGACCCACTGAAACCCACACCCATATAATGCTAGTCTTGCTCAAGCTCTCCCAAAGATGAGGAGAACGGAGGAGATGAAAAGAGAAGGGAGGAGAGAGGAGAGGAGAGGAGAGGAGAAGAGAGGAGAGAGGAGAGGAGAGGAGAGGAGAGGAGAGGAGAGGAGAGGAGAGGAGAGGAGAGGAGAGGAGAGGAGAGGAGAGGGAGAGGAGAGGAGAGAGGAGAGGAGAGAGGGAAGGGGAGGGGAGGCGAGGGGGAGGGGAGAGGAGGGAGGGGGAGGAGGGGAGGAGAGAGGGGGGAGGGGGAGAGGAGGAGGGAGGGAGAGGAGGGGAGGGGAGAGGAGAGAGGAGAGAAGAAGAGAGGAGGGGGAGGGGAGGGGGAGGGGAGGGAGGGGACAGGAGAGGTCAGGAGAGGAGGGGGAGGGAGAGGGAGGGAAGAGGAGAGGTCAGGAGGGGGAGGGAGGGGAGGGGAGGGGAGGAGAGAGGAGAGGAGAAGAAGAGGGAGAGGAGGGGAGGGGACAGGAGATGTCAGGAGGGGAGGGGAGAGGAGAGGAGGTGAGGGGAGCGGAGGGGAGGGGGGGGGAGGGGAGAGGAAGAGGGAGGGGGAGGGAGGGAGGGGAGGGGAGGGGGAGAGGAGAGGAGAGGAGAGGAAAGGAGAGGAGAGGAAAGGAGAGGAGAGGAAAGGAGAGGAGAGGAGAGGAGAGGAGAGGAGAGGAGAGGAGAGGAGAGGAGAGGAGATGCCCTTGGGCTACACTAGCTTGTGACAGTTTATGGAGATGTTACTGGTACCTTCTCAAGCAAATCCATAAACAACAGAAAGACAAGTGATACAAGTGATACAAGTGAATAAGTGCTATGAGAACAAAGAGCAGCATCTAATCTACTACATAGTATAATTTTCAGAAGTGTTCCTAAATAAATTTAAACATGATCTAGCAAAGCTCATAAAGATAGATCAGAATAACCCAGGCAGAGAAGAAGTATGGAAAGAAAGGGTATGGTATGTCCACAATAAAGGCAGATAAATATGTCGGTGTGAAAGATTGTGAAATACACTCATATGTAAATAGTAGGACAAAAGAGAGCTGGGAAGATATAATATGCGGAGAATATATAATATCACTAAAGTTTTTAGTGATATTATATAATATCTCTAAAGTTTTTAGTGATATTATATAATATTTCTAAAGTTTTTAGTGATATTATATTAATTTTACATAATTTTTTTCTGTTAGGTGGGTCAATTAAAACTAGAAAGAAAACATTTCTTCTGAAGTTAATACCCTCCATTTCATAGATGAATTGAATAAAAACCAGTAACCTATTGTAGTAAATTTGTGGGCTTTATCTTTAAGTTAAATAGGAATTTTTTTATGTTTAAGTAAAATAGGAACTACATTACCATATGCCCTAAAAAAAGAAGATTCATGATTAACTGTTAGAAAACGCAAGTCCTATTAATTTATTATTATTTAGTCTGTAAATGACCATCATATTCCCTGATCCCATGATGAAAGGCTGGGGTCTGTCATCATGGTCTCCATCAAGATGAGGAAGGCAGAATTGAAATATTCCTAATACGCTGGAAATGAAGGTAGAGTCCTGATTTTACCTGCTGACAGCCAAAGTCCTTCAGTAGATTGGTGTTTGTCTCCTCTTGGGAAATCACCAGAATGCAACTGCCTGCATCAATGTTCCTTTCCTGCTCTTCTATCCTACTGCCACTGCTTAGTGACAGGCCTCCTGAAAGATGGTAATGGAACAGGACTGTTACAGAATTAAAGTCCAGGCTGTTTCAGTGAAGCAATGTATTCAGCTGAAATGCTCTGCCTGCTGCGGTCAAATAACTTGGAAACAAAATACTGATGGTCGGAAACAATCTCAAAACCCATAGGCCAAAAAGCCAATGTGTTAAATTTTGCTAGCATAATGTTCTTTTAATTTTGAAAAGTACAGAAATTGTGTTAATATTTCATTATTGCTCAATCTACGATGAGCTATTAACCTTAAATCAAGTAATTTGACGTATGCATTTTAATTTAAAAATGATACTACTTGGGGCTGGAGAAATAGTATAGTGGGTAATGAACTTGTCTTAGATGCTCCTGACCTAGGATTCAATCCCTGGCATCCATATGATCCCCTGAGACCTGTTAGGAGCAACCCCCTGAGCTTTGAGCAAGGAGTAGTCCTTGAGCACAGACTGGTGTGGACAAAATAAAATCAAAAAAGTGAAAATAAATGAAAACTTATATTATCTCAAAAGTATATTGATATTAAATATACTCTGTGTGATGGAACAGAAAGTAGCATAAAAACAACTCAGTTGTTCAATAACATCACTTCACTTGTATCACTTGTCTTCCCATTGTTCATCCATTTGCTCAAGCAGGCACCAGTAACATCTCCATAGGTACTGTCAGATGCTAGTGTAGCTCAAGGGCATCTGCTAGCTGGAGGAACATAAAGAGTCTCAAACCATTCCATCAGGTCATGGGAATGAGGTCTATAATTGTTACTGGTATTTGGCATATCAAATATGACACGGGAACTTGCCAGGCTCTGCCGTGCGGGTGGGATACTTTGTCCGGATGTGGAAAATGGTGGCCCTCATGGTGTGGGGGTTCCTCTGGCTACTTGCAAGCTCTGCTGAGATGGCAGGTCAGGGCTAGAACCTGCCATCCCTCCCAGGTGCCTCGTGATCAACTGGGCACAGGCAGAGCCTGTAGCAGCTCTGTTCCATGTATGTGAGTCTCTGGATCAGGCATACCTGGCTAGGTTTGAAAAAAAGACTGCTGTAGGGTGGGACTCTGACTAGCCAGGCTAGTGATCAGCTATTCTTATGGGTGGAGCTTCAATAACATGTTTTTATTAAAAGGTTGTAAGTTCAATGAATTAAAATCTGGTATGCTTGATTTCCTTCTAAAGGTTATTTTCATCAGACATATGCTCCTATAATAAATAATGCTTCTAATTATAGAAGATAAAAGAGAAAAAAACAGCAAGTCAAGACAATTTAGAACCAATTGTGTTTTATTTACTTTTTCAAATCTTATGGAAATTCTGGCACACAGTTTCTGACCTTTTATCCATAATCATGTATCTAAAACCAAAGTCATGGGAATGACTATTCAAAAAAGTATCTCAGTCTGAAAATATTTTATAAAGTACATGGAAAGTGAAGACAATAGTTTAGGTGGACTGACACCTTAGAATACTTCTCAAGTCTTAATCCATTTTGTAGGCTTAATTCTTCAGGATATTAAAATACCAGTGCATATCAGTTTTAGATCATTGTCAATATTCTGAGAATTAGACTTCTCAAATATAAGAATATTTTTTTAAAAGTTGAACTGAAAAAACAATATTGATATCACTTTATATTAAGGTCATAATAAGAAAACCAATTCCTAGGTTTAAGAGATTTGACTATTTTTGTTGAATTTTCATAATGAAATAAAAAATTGTATTAAAAGAGATTTTGATTAAACTTGGACCTATAAAAGAAGTAAGGCAAGTAAAATAAATCTAAAGGGTCCAATCATAGCCTCATTGGAAAGAGAGCTAAAACTGATGGAGAAGATTATATGGAGAGGAAGTATTAGACGATTCCAAGTAAATGGATATGATTTCATATAAATATAGAGAGGAAATATTAGAGGGTTTCCTGTAAATGCTGTAACTCTTTGGTCCAGGAAACACATGGAAATCAGTTCATTTTGTGTTTCCACTTTTACTGATGAGAGAAATCCAAAGAATAATTGCTTTATTTAATTTACTTGATAAAAAAGAAATCTGTCACAGTTTGTGACAAATCCATCTAAAACTAAACATAAACACACATGTTTCTAGCTTAATACAGCAGTCTTTTGGAAACACAGCATGAGTGCTTTGAAGAACAATTATTATTGAGTTTCCAAAATTGAAGAGATGAACATAGGCTAAGTTAAGTTACTTTAGGTAATAAATAACTTAAAATAAGTTAAATCCTTATTAGTAGGGAAATAACTCTAAGACTATAATGTATACTCTGCCTGAAGGAGCACTAGGTTCTATTCATACCACCAAATGATTCCTCAGTACCACAAATCATGACCACTGAAAAACACTGGACTTAGTCCCCGGACCTAAAAGACAAACTATGTTATCTGTTTTAAGAGGAAACAAGGTATCTCCAGCAAAAAAGTTTTCAGACTATGGAATTGATTATTTTTATATAATTTGTGCAACTTTAAAACCCACTCCAAATATTGAATAATCATAATTTTTTATGGAGATGATAAAGATAGATTATTATTTCAACTTTGAATAATTATTAGAATGCATGGGTAAAGGAAATATATATTTTACAAAAAAAATATTTTCAATTGCACCAACTGTTCCTGAAATATAACACAATTCTAATAGTATCAATGATGAATTCATCCAAAAGTAAAATTTTCATCTTTTATGTTAGTATGAACTTTGCGGACTCTCAGACATGGGGCAGAGCTTCTCCTTGCTCTCCCTGTATTCAGCTGCTCGTGAGGCGCCAGGGAGGCATGGCGGGTTCTAGCCCTGGCCTGCCACTTCAGCAGAGCCTCACAACAAGCCAGACCACCCTCCCCTACTCCATGGGGCCCGCCATTTTCCACATCCGGACTTCCCTCTCGTCACAACTCCACCCAGCAGACCAGACTATCACAGCCCGGATCATCCACACCCACCCTGCAGCAGTTTCTTTTCAATCAGGCCCAGGTATGCTGAACCAGAGACTCTCAGACATGGGGCAGAGCTGCTCCTTGCTCTCCCTGTACCCAGCTGCTCATGAGGTGCCCGGGAGGCATGGCAGGTTCCTAGCTCTGGCCTGTCACCTCAGCAGAGCCTCACAACAAGCCAGACCACCCTCCACTACTCCATGGGCCCGCCATTTTCCACATCCGACTTCCCTCTCATCACAACTCCACCCAGCAGACCAGACTATCACAGCCCGGCTCACGAGGCCGCACAGTTCATCTATAAATGCTTTATTTAGAGGTGACTACAACAGTATGCCACCCGCACAGCAAGCCTGGCAAGCTGCTTGTGTAGTATTTGATATGCCAAATACCAGTAACATTTATATTAGGTCATTCCTGTGACTTAATATAATGGTTTGAGGCTCTCTATGTTCCTGGAGCAAGCGGATGTCTTTGGGTTCTATTAGCATGAGACAGGGCATATGGAGATACTACTGGTGCCCGCTCTAGCAAATAGATGATTAACGGGAAGATAGTGATAGATAGTGATAGTGATGAACTTTGCAGTTTAGAAACACTGAACAATTGGTAATTTAGGTATGCCCTTCGTCTCAAATTTGCATTCCTAAAACAAAATTTGCTGCATTAAAACTTACATTCTATGTTGGAATCCCGAGAGAATGTTTGCCCTGTTCCTTTATTGCATTTTGGAGTATGTGCTGGATATATGTGTGTTACAGTTTCTGTAGTAGTAGGAGGTAAAACTACATCAAGGATATAGTTGTTAAAGTTGTTTGTATATAAAAGCAAATGCTATAAATGTCATTAAGTTGAGGAAATAAATAATGGAAAGCAAATTTATTGATACTGAGTTTGTTGCTGTTGTTCATTGATATGTCTTAAAATATAGAGTATTCTTGTAATTTAAAATTTAGAATTTTTATAAGACATAACAAGTATTTGCCAATTATTAGTGAAAAAATTAAAATATGCATTGTTTACATTTTTTCACTGATACAATACCATAACAACCACATTATTATCAAGTCCATTTTAGTTACCAATAAACAAAAAGCTTGTTATCTTATAAAAATATGCTGCACTGCATAATTAATATCAGAGATAATTTTTAAATGAATCCATGCACAATGCAATTAATAATATAGACTATGACATTTTCTAACTTGAATCTATATACTAAAGAACTTTTTTATTGATCTTTAGAGTGATATTTTTTGCCAAGAAGGAAAAGTCTGAAAACTTTTTAATAATAAAAAAGATTGGCAGAAGTAGCAGAGCAATAGCACGCAGTCTTTGGATATATAAGGGTCTCGGTTAAATACAACATCACATAAATACACACAGAACATATATACATCAAAAGTTGAAACAATTGGGCTGGAGACATATCACAGGCATAATGTCATTGCCTTGCATGCAGATGACACACACATACAATCACTTTTTTTTCTTTTTGGGTCTCACTTGGCAATGCTCAGGGCTTACTCCTGGCTCTGCACACAGGAATTACTCCTGGCAGTGCTCTAGGACCATATGGGGTGCCGGGGATTGAAACCGACAGGTAGGCTGCATGCAAGGCAAATGCCCTCCCCACTGTACTATCGTTCCAGCCCCACATGTTCAATCTCTGACACCATATAAGCTCCCATGAGCAGTGTCAAGAGTAATCTCTGAGCTCAGAGTCAGCAGTAAGCCAGGTCTGCAACCTGCAACCTGTTTCTACAAAAAAAAAAAAAAGAGTAGAAACAAAAGCATCAAAAACTGAAGTGTAAAGTGAAGGGACAGAGAGATAGTATGGAGTAAAAGTGTCAGGCTCTAAGCAGCAGGTATTGGGGCCTGACACTTTCTCACCATAAAGCCCCAGAAGTTGGCCCTGTTCTCAGAGCAGTGGAGCTTCTGAATGCATACGAGTTTACACCCATCTGAAGACATCTGTGCTTATCCAATGGGAGACTGGCAGGCAAATGACATCTAAGATAATGCAGGAAGTGCTTGGTCTTCTGCCCTCTGACCACAGTAACATGTAAATCGGTGATTGTTACCTTGCAAATGTTACCTTGAAAATGCTAAATTAGTTATTGGTATCTGTTGAGATGGCCCAGGGTGCTACATGATTTGTGCTTGTACCCCCTCCACCCCCAAAATTGTATAAAAGGCTTAAACAATGCTCAGTAAAACAGGACTGCTTTCCAGGACCCCCCACTGTATTGGTCTTTCTTTTCCTTTCTGTTACAGTGGTAAGGCAGATGCTTCTTCCCAAGTCCTTCCCTCTCCTTTTGCAGGGATAGAGTCTGGTAAGATCCAGGCCTCCCTCATTCATGCTGGGGGCTGCTGGTCAGAGGCCCCCAACAGAAAGTTCTTCCCTTGAGGCTCTCCCACATTCCATTGCGAACCCACAATCCTACTGCCACTAAATCTGGTGTCCTGAGAACTGCCAGAAGTAATCCCTTAGGAAAAGGCCATAAGCACAGAAGGGTGGGACCCCAAAACCCAAAATGAAATCTATGTGTATGCATATTCATAGAAAGTTTTTAATGAAGTTTGCGATGTAAAATAAACTCCACCAGAGAAAACACAGCCAGCAAGCATATAATAAAAGTACACTATCACTCCCTATCAAGGAAATAAAATTTAACTAACAATGATATATACCAGTGAAAATGTTTGCCATTAAATAAAAAAAAATAACAAAAAAGAAGAAAGCATAAATTTTGTTTATGGGTATGGAGTAAAAGAAAACTTCATATACATTGGTGAAGCTATATATTGCTTCAGGCTCTATGGAAAGCAGTATAGAAAGATCCCAAAGTAAAAATGGATCTTCTATATGATCCTCCAGCTTCACTCCTAAGTATTCATTTAAAGGGAACTGTCGGGAGCGCCACCGGGTCCCCAACAGTGCCGGGAAGCGGATTCCCTTCTACCTCTGAAGCCGGTGAGGAATGGATGAAAACTCAGGAATCCGATGCAGTTTTAAAAGGGCTTTACTATTACAGGTTCCAAAATACAATCCAAGAGCAGGGAAAGCCTCCGAACTCTGGGTTCCCAGCTAGGCCCCAGCCAGGTACAGGCCAAGATGGCTGCCACCACATGTTGAGGCCCAACAGAGAATGGAGAGGACAGAAAAGCAAAACACCAAGGGAGGCCGAAATGGCAAAGGGGAAAAAGAAAGCTTCTTTCTTCTTGCAGCTTATCTTATAGCCAGAAATCAGCCCAAACTCCCCAGCCAAGCCCAAAATGGGCTGGGCTATCTAGAGATGAAAACAGGAAAATAGCTCTATAGAAATGTACAAGGACCCAGACCTAATTCAAAGCCTCCCAGCAGAGCTGGGAGGAGCTGCAAGCCAAATATAACTTCCAGGAAGGGTTAAATGCCCTTAGTGATTTCTCCCAGCACCTCACCCAATGTGTTTTTATATGCTAATGTCTTGAGCCAAGTAGAGAAAGGGGGCTCTTAGAGGAGTCCTGCAACAGGGAACAAAACATAAATTCATAAAAATGTATGCACACTTATGTTCAATGCACCACTCTATGAAATGATCTTGATATGGAACCAAGCTAAGCACCCAAAGACAGATGATGGATAAAGAAAATAAAGCACATGGACTATTTTAATCCTTAATAAATATGAGTCACTGACTTTTGAAGCAACATGGATGGAACTTATCCCAAGTAAAATAACTAAGGACAAGAAAGACAAATATAAATTCCACTGCTACATGTAGTGCAGCAAAGTGAGGGGACAGAATCAATGAAACAAGGAAACTCAAACTAGAGATTGGACTTCACTAGAAGGAAGAGGGAAAACTAGATAGTTAATGGGTAAGGATTACAGCAGGACTCTAGTACTTTGATGGTGACTGTTTTGTGGTACCTAATATTTTGAAAAGACATACAATTAAATCTTAACCCATTCCTAGTTATATAAAATGGTGCTGCCTCATCATCTTGAAAATTAAGACCTTGGTTTTCCATACTGGTTTCTTAATGTTCCAGAAATACAGTGCAGTTGCATCACCCGCCACTGCAATCTCAGCATCCTCCTCCCCTCTCCGGATGTAGCACTCTTCTGCTTCCTTCTTTCACTGAGCAAAGTCAGTTCTATAGCCAAACTCCAGGTTTGTTATCATTGGCTACTTTTTGTTTCCTTACTTTTTATTTGATATTGAGTGAGATCACTCACTATTCATCGTCTCTTTGGCTTATTTTGTTCAGCATAACTTCCAACTCTAATCCAATTGCAGTGAAATACAAATTGCATCTTTTCTTATCACTGTATCACTGTCTTCCCGCTCATCATCGATTGGCTCGAGCGGGCACCAGTAACATCTCAATATGTCCTGTCTCATGCAAGTAGAGCCCAAGGGCACCTGTTTGCTCCAGGAACATAAAGAGCCTCAAACCATTCCATCAGGTCATGGGAATGAGGTCTATAATTGTTACTGGTATTTGCATAACAAATATGACACGACACGGGTAGCTTGCCAGGCTCTGCCGTGCGGGTAGCATATTCTTGTAGTCATCTCTAAATCCAGTATTTATTGATGAACCGCGCAGCCTATTTCGGCTGTGCGAGGCGGGCTGTGATAGGCTGGTCTGCTGGGTGGAGTTCTGATGAGGGGGAAGTCCGAATGTGGAAAATGGAGGCCCTCATGGAGTGGGGGATCATCTGGCTTGTTGCTTGGCTCTGATGGGGTGGTGGGCCAGGGCTAGAACACGCCATCCCTCCCGGGAACCTCATGAGCGGCTGGGCACTGGGAGAGCCAGTAGCAGCTCTGCCCCATGTCTAATCAACATAATACATCATATTAAAAAATCAATGAAACCAAGAGTTGGTTCCTTGAAAAAATACATAAGGACTGGCAGTAGGTCCTCCTTAAAGGTTTGGAAGAATTCAGTAGTGAATCCATCTAGACCTGGGCTTTTATGGTTGGGAAGACTTTTGATTACCATTTAAATTTCCTCACAATTTTTAAATTATCAACATAATACATCATATAAATAAAACATAAAAACACCGTATCAAAAGAAAACATAAAAACCATATGATCATATCAATAGATGCGGAGAAAACATTTGACAAGATCCAGCGCCCATTCATATTAAAAACTCTCCACAAAATGGGAAGTGAAGGAACTTTCCTCAATATTGTCAAAGCCTTCTACCGCAACCCCCACAGCAAGCATTATTCTCAATGGGGAAAATTAAAAGCCTTCCCTTATGATCAAGGTTGCCAATATCACCACTTCTATTCAACGTAGTACTGGAAGTACTGTCCATAGAAATTAGGGAAGAAAGCTGACTCTAATTGTTTCTTGCCTCTCTATTCTTTCCATTTAAAGAAGGAAAGGATTCACTAAATAGTAATCTCAAAATAAGAGTAATGGTTTAAAAAAAACTAACAGGTACACATAACAAATAAGACTTTTGATAAATACATTTAAAATTGGTAAGGGAAAAAGTTAGAAAAAACCTGAGAGCTTAAAGCTTGAACAATAGTCTTCAAAAGATTCAGAAGGGAAATAGTTATATGTGACATCATACTGTCTTCGGGTCAACACACTAACGCTTTTCCAAACTTGAACACATAAATACATTTTCAAAACTGATGTTTAAATAAGGACATCAGTTTATTCACAAGTCAAGTAAACCTAATGATGTTTTCTCAAAATTTTTGGTGCATAATATTTTAACAGTCATAATTCCTACGGCCGGGCCGGGCGCGGCGGGTCGGGTGCGGGCCGGGCTGGGCGGGTGTGGGCGCGGGCGGCGGGCGCCCTGGGCGCGCTGACCTGCCCGCCCGCTGCCCAGAGACAAGATGGTGAAGGAGACCCAGCACTACGACATCCTGGGGGTGAAGCCCAGTGCGCCCCCCCGAGGAGATCAAGAAGGCCTACCGCATCTTTTCTTATATTTTAGCAATATTCTCTTATGTATATACAGCACAACTTCTTTATCTATACCTTCACAATTTCTTTATTCACTCCTTTGTTCTTTATCTTAAGGGGGTGTCACACTAGGAAGTATTCAAAAATTGCTTCTGGTTCTGTGTTCAGCAGTCACCTCTGGTAGCACTCAGGGAACATATGGGATGCTGGAGATCAAACCTAGGGTGACTACACAAAAGGCAAGTGTCCATCTGCCATTTCACTCAGACTCCTCCTTTGTTCTTTTTTTACTCCTCTATTGCTTATATTGTTTCCACCTTAGCTAGAGCAATTAGTGGTGCAGGAATGCAGGAGTGTAAATATCTTTATGAATCACTGTTTTTGTAACTTCTACACACACTTGACCCTCTCATCATTTTTAAAATTTATTTCTTTTATTCAGACACTGTAATTTACAAAGTTATTCAAAGTTGAGCTTTATGCATACTATGTTCCTAAGAATATAGGAATATACTTAGGCATACTATATACCATACTATATAAACACCTTATATTGGATTTGCATAAGGCAATCCAACTGCTATGCAAATACCTTACCTCCTGCACTTTCTCTCTTTCTTAGAAAAGTAGATTTCATAAAAGACAAAATCCTTTCATAATCTGAAGAAAGCAGAGTAGATATTACAGGCTGGAAAGAGAGTGTATTGGGCAGGATGCTTCCCTTAACTGCAGCCAAACCGATTTGATTTTTTGCACCTCCATTTGGCCACCTGAGAACTGTCAGGAGTGATATCTGGCACAGAACTATGAGTATCCCCCAAACACTGCTAGGTATGGCTCCCAAACAAAAACAAAAAAGTAGATTTAAGAAAACATATTCAGAGAAATAATAACATATAGCATAATAAAATAATTGGACCATGGTCACCGTTTCTTTTGAAGTGCAGAAGCTTTTCAATATTATATAATCCGATTTGTTTATCATTGCTTCCATTTGCTTGGTCAGTGATGTGTCATCTTTAAAGATACTTTTAGTTTCTATGTCATGAAGCGTTTCTCCTATGTTTTCTTCGATGTACCTTATAGATTCATGTCTGATGTTGAGATCTAGAATCCATTTTGATCTGACTTTTGTGCATGGCGTTAGAAGGAGGTCTAAGTTCATTTTTTTACACGTAGCTGCCCAGTTTTCCCAGCACCATTTGTTGAAGAGGCTTTCTTTGCTCCACTTAATATTTTTTGCTCCTTTATCGAAGATTAAGTGGTTGTATTTTTGAGAGTGTGTTTCAGGATATTCAGTTCTATTCTGTAACTTTGTTTGTCTCTATACCAATACCACACTGTCTTAATTACAACTGCTCTGTAGGAGAGCTTGAGGTTGGGGAAAGTGATACCTCCCATCTTCTTTTTCCCAAGGATTGCTTTAGCTATTCATGGGGATTTATTATCCATACAGGTTTCAGGAGTGTTTTTTTCAATTTCTTTGAAGAACATCATGGGTATCGAATCTGGATAAAGCTCTAGGGAGTATTACCATTTTGATAATGTTAATCCTTCCAATTCATGAGCAGGGAATGTGTCTCCATTTCTTCAGGTCCTCTTTTATTTGCTGAAATAACGTTTTGTAGTTTTCTTTGTAGAGATCCTTTACATTCTTTGTCAAACTGATTCCTAGGTATTTGATTTTCTGCCACGCAATTGTGAATGGGTTAGTTTCTTTAATGTCCCTTTCTTCTCTTTCGCTGTTTGCATATAGGAAGGCCATTGACTTGGGTATTGATTTTGTACCCTGCCACTCTACTATAGGAATGTATTATTTCTAGGAGCCTCTTGGTATAGAGTGGGAAAGGATATTCACCCAATACCCATCTTACAAGGGGTTAATATACAGGATATATCAGGCATTGGTAGCACTTCACGAAAAAAACAGCCAACCCCATCAAAAAAATGGGGAGAAGAAATGAACAGAAGCTTCCAAAAAAGAAGAAATCCAAATGGCCAAAATGCATATGAAAAGGTGATCTTCATCTATAATCATCAGGAAGATGCAGATCAAAACAACAAGGAAGTACCATCTCACACCACAGAGACTGGCACACATCCAAAACAGCAAGAACAACCAGTGCTGGTGTGGATGTGGGGAAAAAGGGACTCTCATCCACTGTTAGTGGGAGTGCCGACTGGTACAGCCCTTTTGGAAAACAGTATGGGCATTCCTCCGAAAACTAGACATTGAGCTCCCATTTGATCCAGCAATAGCGCTCCTGGGAATATACCCGAAAGATCAAAAAACACATAGCAGAAACACTATCTGTACTTCTTTATTCATATTTGCACTACTCACTATAGTTAGAATCTGGAAACAACCTAAATGTCCCAGAACAGAGGACTGGCTAAAGAAATTGTGGTTCATCTACACTATGGAATACTATGAAGCATTCAGAAAAGACGAAATTATGAAATTTACCTGCAAATGGATGGACATGAAGACTATCATGCTGAGTGAAGTTAGTCAGAAGGAAAAGGACGGATATAGAATGACTGCATTCATTAATAGGATCAAATAGATACCGGTGTTTTACTAAGTGTGGGAAATGGTAATGGCAGACTAAAGCTCACCATTGAATGTAGACAAAGAGACTTAAGTGATAAACTCTAAATATCTGCAGGGCTAGCCACTATGTGTAAAAAGAAGAGGGAGAGAATGGAGAGACAGAGAGAGAAAGAGAGGAAACGGGCTACCTGCTATTGAGGCACCTCTGGGGGTAGGCAGGGAGGGGTGGGGTACATTGGTGGTGGAAATGCGGCACTGGTGGAGGGATGGGTGCTGGAGTACTGTATTACCAAGAATCAATTATGAACATCTTTGTAATTGTATGTCTCACGCTGGTATAATAAAAAAATTTAAAAAAAATAATTGGATCAGAAGAAATATTTAACACTAGTTTAAAAATTATAGACTAATAATTGCCATTGTAAAGGAAAAAATGACTCAAATCCATTTTCATGATAGGGGACATATTACAAATTATAAATAACAAATAAAAATAATCATAAAAATCACAGTGTGAAAAGTTTAACGGAACATGATTAATAAAAAATTAATTGAGAAATATAGGTCATTGTTTTCTAGTGGTCTGTATAATTGTCCTTTTCAAGCACACTTTGAATTTTACCAAACAAAAAGCATATCCTTGGCAAGCTAACTTCAAATATTACTTGTATCACTTGTCTCTCGGTTGATCATCGATTTGCTCGAGCGGGCACCAGTAACATCTCCACACGTCCTGTTGCAAGCATGTAGTCCAAAGGCATCTGCTTGCTCCAGGGACAGGAAGGGCCTCAAACCATTCCATCAGGTCATGGGAATGAGGTCCATAATTTGTACTGGTTTTTGCCATATCAAATAAAATATGGGTAGCTTGCCAGGCTCTGCCTATGTATTATACAAATAATACATATTATATGTATATATGAATGAAAAAAAATGCATTGATAGTTAATTCAGGAAGAGGTGCCTGATTCCCTCACATTAACATTCTGAAGTGAGTCATGAAGCAGATAAAAAGTCTAAGAGCTCAGAAATGTACATTCACCTATATGAAAAATGTATTTTTTTAACACAAGTGTATTCTTTTTCTTTTTGAAGCTCAGTGGTTACTCCTGGCAGTGCTCAGGGGACCATATGGGATGCCGGGGACCATATGGGATGCCGGGGAACTTCAAATAAGTTTAAATAATTAAAATGATGATACTATGTTTACTAATCATAGTGAAAATTAATCAGTATCAGTAACAAAGTATTAATTTGAAAACTTCTCTCTAATATTTGAAATTGAGTAATACATTGAAAAGTCAAATGTGTATTAGGAAGTGATACAATAATAATATTTCAGTGCATAAGAATATTAAAATGTATTTTATTTTCAGAATGCAATTTCATAGAAAATTATAGAAAATTATTGATTTAAAAGCAAATATTAGGACAAAGAAATGTTTTTATGTTTTTAATAAGCAAAAAATATCTATTTCAAATATACTTGAAACATAACATCAGGAAGCTGAATCAATTTGATTCAGTACCCTGTATTCTCAAAAAGTTATACATTTGGAAGCCAGAGAAACAGTAGAGAGATTAGGACACTTCCTTGAATATGGCAGACACACATGGTTCCCTAAACACTGCCAAGTTTCATCCCTGAGCATAGAGCCAGAAGTAAGCCACTAGCACTGACAGATGCCTCCCCAAAGAAAAACAAATAAACAATGCTAGTGGCTTTTCATGTAGTTAATTAGGGAAATACGTATTTCATCTTAACTACTTTCTCCAAAGTTTAAGAATATATTATACTTTGGGATTTGGCAAAAGACAAACAAAAACTAAATATAAGAATTCATTCATTATGGTTAATAGTCTCTTGTAGAAAGCATTTAATTATTTTTTATAAATATTGTTGCTTTAAATACAGCAAAATTGGACATAATGTCTTGGGATAAGTAGGAACTGTCTTAAAAGATTATAAGAGTTCTGTCCTTTGTGTACCAACACTATTTTCCAGTTGTCTTAAATGCTTTAATGACAGATCACATTGCAATGACTTGAATTATCTAGTAATAAATTAGTAGGTTTCCTTTATCTTTATTAAAGTACTTCAAATACTCTCCACACTTTTTACACTAGTAATTAGAATGCATGAAAGTTCCCTATTAAGGAATTTTTAACTTTAAATTTTATAATGAATTATAACCTGTGGTGAATAATTCAATTATGGGCCTAAGTGTTGTATTTTTTTATAGTGGAGAACAGAAAACTGTATTCTGCTATGCAGTAAGTTTCTCTGAAATGATTTAGGAGATTGTAAATTTTGATAGTATGAGAAATCAACCATGTTTTAGGAACTAAGGAAAGTCAAAATAATGAAGAAAAAATAGAAGTTTCCTCAAAACAAAAATTAGAGGTGGTTTTTCCTGACCATTGTCAGTCTTCTAAAGTGAGAGGCTTTATGTATGCCAACCTTTGAATAAAGAATTCAAAGTAATTAAAGATGAAGTGATCACATAGAAATAAGAGCTTATATATATTTACTTTGGAAGTTTCTGTTCATCCAACGAACCTAGTAAATTATCTTACCTATATTTAGTGTTGTCATTTTTTAAAAATTCTTTGACATAGTGTTGGTATATGAATTTTATTAATATCATTGGTTCATGAACTTTATAAATTTATCTATTAGACACTTCCCCAGAAGTCAATTAGTAGAATATTTTGTAATTGTATTTGTATCTGAGAAAATTATACTGTAATATAAATGGCATTTTATTTAGTTCTTTTTTTTTTTTAAGATTTTATTATACCACCGTGAGATATACAAATAAAAAGATATACAATTAAAAGTTCATGTTTGGGTTTTGGTCATACAGTGTTTCAGCACCCCGTCCCCTCCACCAGTGCCCCATCTCCCCCACCACCAACATCCCCGGTTCCCTCCCCACTTCCCCAGCCCTGCTCCAGGCAGGTTCTTTATTTCTTTCCCTTTCTCTCTCTTTCTCTTTTCCTTCCCTTCCAGACTATGGATTACAGAACATACATTAAAAGGTTGTCATTTGTATCCTTTGCCTCTATTTAATGCTCAGTCCTAGGTTGGCATTAGTACCCTCGACTATTGTTAGCCCCCTGTTCCATTTTCTGTCTTACCTAAACTCTGACTCCCACACGTTTGTGATAATCTCCACCTTTGACAAGACCTCCTGTATATTTTCTTTTTTGACATTATGCTTTATGATCTCATTTATTCATGTGCACAATGATAAGATAAAATGAGCACCTCTTGTCTACATTATATATACAAATGCATATATTGTCTACAAATGGGGAACAGAAAGCAACATTTTCAGTAAGAATTTTTTAAATTTAAAATATTGTTACCTTATATGCATTTCATGCTCAAATCAGAGAGAGAGGGAGAGAGAGAGAAAGAGAGAGAGAGAAGAGGAAACAGTGCCTACAATAGAGCTTGGCTGGCGGTGTTGGGAGGGAATCTGGGAATATTGGTGGTGGGCAATGTGCACTGGTGGAGGAATGGGTGCTGGAACACTGTATGACTGAAACCCACCCAATAATCAACATCTTTGTAATTGTGTATCTCATGGTGGTATAAAAATGTTAAAAATAAATAAGTAAATAAACTTTATCCTTTAAATTCCATATTTACTAACAAGATAGTTTTATCTTTGGCTTTTGAAGTACTTATACCAATACATATTATTTGCATATATTTGCAATTTGTGAATATATAAAAACATGCTGCTTTTTCTTTACATGATTTCTAATTACCTTTGTTTACAGTATTCTGAAGACTTTGTTTTATCTACAAATAAATCCTTTTGAATTTTTATCTCAGAATATATATTTGATCACTTGCATACTTGATCACTTGACATCCCGTTATTCGTTAATTTGCTCGAGCCGGCACCAGTAGCATTTCCATTTGACCCTGTCACATGCCAGTGTAGCCTAATGGCATCGGGTTGCTTCAGGAATAAAAAGAGCCTCAAACTGCTCGTTCAGGGTCTTGATGAAGAAGTCTGACCATCTTGTAAGCAGGTGGCCAAGTGATCTTTTGACCTCCCATGGGATCCAGTCAGTAATGGTTATAGTCCAGCGGTCAACTACAAATTGCATTCCATGTCCAGCCCATCTGATTTTTGATGCCTTGGCAAATGAGACAGCGTCCCTGACTCTGGATCGTCCTCAGAGGTTGGAACTCCGGATTCCTTCTTTCACTTGAGTGAGGCGTGATATTCCAAGCATAGCTGTTTTGATTCCTCTTTGGGAGACCCGAATAGCATTCTCATCCTGCTTTCGTAGGGCCCAGGTCTCTGAGGCATATGTTAATGCAGGGAGAATGGTGGAGTTGAAGAGATGTGCCCAGACCTGGAGGTCCTTTGTCCTTTTAGCTATTTGTTCAATGCTCTTGAAGGCATTATATGCCACTCTCTTCCTCCTGCACAGCTCAGATTTTAGGTCATTGATCATGTTGAGTTCTCGACCTAGGTACACATAATGCTGCATTCTGAGATGTTTGTTCCATTGAGAGTGAATGGGGCCTCTGGAACTAGTTCATTTTTCAGGAACATTGTTTTGTTGAGATTCAGCTATAGACATATCTTTCCCTTATTCTTGATTGAAGTCAGCCAGCATTTGTGCTGCTTGGCTAATGTTTGGTGTTATTAGACCAATGTCATCAGCAAAGCAGAAGTGGTGTAGTTGCCAACCATCTATGTTCACTCCCACCCTTCCCATTCTAATTATACATTAAATGTAAAATCATTTTTAGACAGATTTTTTCTTTTGATACTAGAAAAGATGGCATGTTTTGCAAAAAATAACTCCAAAATACAAAACTGGAAATAGTTTTTCTTTCCAATTTTAGACTCTATGCAAATAATCATCATGATGATATATTCATATATTTTCATATATACATAATATATGTATAAAATTAAGTTAAATTTAAATCCTAACATATACTAATTTCTAGAACAGGGTCATAAAACTAATTACTTACATAAAACCATTGTTTTCATAAGTAACAGTCATAAAATGGAGTTAATAGTACCTATCTTATGAAACTTTTGAAAAAATTTAAAATGATACATATGAAGCACTTATTCTTAGCACTATATTTTAACCATAATGATAATCAATCCAAAATTCAGATTTTTTGTGGAAATACATTTAAATCACCACAATATACATGCTAAAAATCCCCACCTCAGAAATATTATGAGGCAAATTAAATGTGCCAGTAGATTACCTATTTTAAAAAGGGACTAAAACATTATTTAGTAAAAAAGAATTATTGCTTAAAGAACAGTGACTTAGTATAATAAGAGTTAGAATTATTTAATCCCATAATAAAATGCACTGTAATATCTACAAAACTAAATGTATCAAAATTAAATGAAAACATGAACATGAAGTTATAACTCATAAAATTAATATACAACAAATAGCAACAGCTCGGAAAAACCCAACATTATGAGGAAAGTGATTGTTATGCCTGACTAATCACAGATAATAAGATTGCATCTTATTACAATTTGCTGGTGCTGGAGTGATAACACATGGGGGAAGGAGCTTGGTTTGAATTTACCTGATGACCCACGTTCAATTCCTGGGTTCAATCCCTGGGTTCTGTGGGCTTGGGCATCCATATTATAGCCCAAGCCAACAGAAGGTTTCCCTGATCACAGAGCTAGTAATAAACATTGAGCACAGCTATGCATGTCCCAGCACATCCTGGAAATACAAAGAGTAAAAGATAATAATTGAATTCTGATTTTATTAAAGAGCATTAATTGTCAAAAAAGAGAAAATTTAAAGGAAAATTTAGCCCTGTATCCAGTCTTCTGTTTTCAGGCACTCAAGCTATTTCTAGTTTCTGGCTATTTTGAATACTGCTGCTATGAACATAGAAGTGCAGATGGTTTTCTGATATGTATTTTTGGCTTCCCAGGGTATATTCCCAGGAGTGGTTTTGTTGGGCCAAATGGAAACCCAATTTCCAGTATTTGGAGAAATGTCCATATTGTTTCCTAAAAAGGCTGGAGCAGTTGACATTCCTACAAACAATAGATGAGATTCATTTGCATGATCACTTGATCACTTGACATCCCATTATTCATCGATTTGCTCGAGCAGGCACCAGTAACATTTCCATTTGACCCTATCACGTGCCAGTGTAGCCCAATGGCATCTGCCCACTTTAGGAAAATGAAGAGCCTCAAGCGGTTCGTTCAGGGTCTTGACGAAGAAGTCTGACCATCTTGTAGGTGGGCGGCCACATGATCTTTTGACATACCGTGGGATCCAGTCCGTAATGGCTCTAGTCCAGTGGTCGTCTCCAAATTGCATTACATGTCCAGCCCATCTGATTTTCGATGTCTTGGCAAACGAGACAGTGTCCTTGACTCTGGAACAGTGACGAACGTCTGAACTTAGGATTCCTTCTCTCACTTGAGTGAGGCATGATATTCTAAGCAAAGCTCTTTCAATTCCTCTTTGGGAGACCCAAATAGCATTCTCATGCTACGCTATTCTTTTGTGGGATATAAAAATAAAATAGCATAATACCAATATCCAAGACCAGGCAAAACATGGATCAGGAGGACTGGTCAGTAGGTGGAATCTACCACAAGTATGTGGGAGTCAGAGGTTAGGTAAGACAGAGAAGGGACCAGTGTGCTATATTTTGGAAATGAAAATGCAGCCTAGGACTGAGCATTAAATGTAGGCAAGCGGATATGCATGATAATCTCTAAATGTATGTATTGCAAGCCACAATGTGTAAGAGAAGGGGGAGAAAGAGCGACAGTGTGTGTGTGTGGGAGAGAGAGAGAGGGAAGAGGCAAAGTGCCTGTCATAAAGGCAGACGGGGAGGGGGAGGGAATCAGGAGATATTGGTGTTGCAAAATGGGCACTGGTGGAGGGATGAGTGCTGGAACACTGTATGAGTGAAAGCTAATCATGAACAGTTTTGTAATTGTATATCTCACGGTGCCATAATAAAATTTAAAACAAAAAAATTTAGCCTTGCACAATTAGACATTTAGTGCTGTAAGAGATTTTACATGAGCAGATGTTTACTTTTAACACTTATTTTTAAATAACAAAATTTTAATATATAAACCTATCAAAATATTTAAATAGGAGAAAACATGCATATCTATTCTCTAAATAATACATTTTTATAAACAATTTAGACTACATAAAATGAGTACATTCTAAAACAAGATATTTTGTTCTCAGTAAGTAAATGTATGCTATTGTTGAATTCTTTAGGAATTTTAAGTAAAATCATATACATTTCAGTAATAGGTCACTATTCCTTCAACCATGTACTCAGAATTATATCTTTCATTCCTATTTCATCAAACAATGTATGAATTGTGACTATGTTAACATTAAGGTATATTACTTTTTTCATAAGTGTAACTTATTTTTAACTGAGTTTACTGTAATTTTTTTTCAAGTAAGTCTACCACAATTACAAATGGATTTCTGCCAAGCTAGATTAAATTTCTAATTTTTTTCTACTTTTTACTGAATGAGTTAAACATGTAGTATATGTTCAGAATCTAACAACTATCCTTCCTGAAAAGGAAAAGAATTAGAGCACCACTAGGCAAAAAAGTTTGTCCATTGATATCACTATCATCTGGTTGGCTTTTTTAAAAATTAAAATTCCATAGCTTTGTTTCATAAAACCAAATATAATTAGAGAAGATATATTCCTAGAAATATTCTTACATATGTGTGTATGTATGTGTGTATTAATGTGGAAATAGATAATAGGGAATGAGGTACTAGCCTTCACAGAATCTGATTCCTGCACCACAGGAAGATCATCAGAGTTCCTCCAGCAGTGATGATTGGTCAAGAATTTCTCAGCGTTATGGGGTGTGGTCCCAAAACAAATAAACATCTTTTTCTCAGGCCTAGAGTTGATTACACTAAAAGAATGGCTATGACTCTCTTATACCCCTCATAGCTATCATTGCAAGGAGAATCACAAACAGGACTTGGTCAAGAATTTGAATTACCAATACCAATTTACCTCTTGGATAGGTACATTTTTATGATCTTTTCAGTTCCACTGGCTGTGATTAAAATTTTCTCTGTAAACAAAAGTATAGTCCAGGATTTTTTTCAGCTTTCATGGAAGTGCTCAACGTTAATTAAGCTAGCTACAGTGAAAAGAAACCAAGAGACATGGATAATAACAAAAAAAGAAAATGAAGGCTGGCTCCAAAATTTCTAACTGCAGTAGGGAATAAAAAAAAAAAATCATAGATAACTAGAATGTAAGCTAAAATGAGACAGGTTCCAGAAAAAAACATAAAGTCAACTAGCAAATAATACTATTACCATACACACACCATCTCAGGCCTTGTCTCAGGCCATCTGATTGGAAGCAAGACACAGAAAGAACATAGTTGAATCCAAAACAGATTTTATTTCAAAATGAAAGAAAGAAAACCGCTTAACTTAAAAGGGGGTCCCCAAGAGCAGAACATTCTTCACAAAGGGATTTGTTTTCTACCTTTCTAACCTGATACAGGGGTAGGGGTGATAAGGCAGAACATTTTTTTAAATATATTTTATTATACCACAATGAGATAAACAATTACAAAAATGTTCATGTTTGGTTTTCGGTCATACAGTGTCCGATTCCCTCCCCCATCCCCTAGCCTGCCTCTATTGCAGGCTCTTTACCTCTTTGCTCTCTTTCTCTCTCTCTTTTTCTCTCTTCCTTCTCTTACATATTGTGGATTGTAATAATATAATATACTTAGAGGTTTTCATGTGTATCTTTTTAAGGCAGAACATTTTAATCTTATTCCTGGGCGTTTCCTTGCGCCCCCCCCCTCCCCCCCCCCTCCCCCCCGCCCATCCTAACCCCCCCGGCACCCCCACGGGGCAAAAAATATTAAGCCTAAATGTGGATTATCACCTCCTGCTCTACTGGGCTCCTCAAAAGAAGGTGTACACTGAAGAATAACTATTCCCCAGCCTCTTGTTAGGACTATGCCTGTGACATTTCATTTATTTTTGTTGTCAGGGCAAACACTTGTTTTTACTTTCACTAATTTTACCCTATATACCCTATCCCTAGTTATTTCGATATCAATGCTACAGAAAATCCTAATTCAAATTGAGATCGAATGACATTGACTCTGATGGTGGGTTTGGAGTTGAAACACTGAATGCTTAATACTTAGCAATGAACAGCTTTGTAAATCAAGGTGCTGAAAGAAAGACTGTTAAATGTTTTACATAAATGATGAATCTGGTTTAATATTCACATTATTTTCGTAGTAGAAATACTGTGTCTGATTTTCAAATATTTAAGGGAAGCAGCGATCTTCCAATTTAGTCCAATAGATCTTGGTATTTACCAAGACTTCCATCTGCAACTGGGCAAACACACAGACTGAATTATTCCATACAGAAATTAGTCAACCCATGAGAGACATGGCTAGGAACTGACCAATGTGAGCCAATGTGAGTTCTGTTTGTGAGTACTGCAGTGGCTAAAGTAGTCCCAAAAGAAGAAAGCAAAGCTCAAAAATTAAAAACTAGCAAGCTCTTCAGAGCAAATGCATTTCTTTATCTTGTCCTTCCCTCAGAAACTCTAATAAGGACAGATCGAACCCTTACTAAGAAACCTTTAGTTTAGATTTGCAGATAAGATAGTGTTCCTCCAGGTACAGCTGCCTAAGGAATCAATTGATTACTTTGGTACCCCACAGCCTACAATCTAAAGAAGCAAGTAGCTACCCTCTTTTTCTCTAAAAAATGCTATTTGTGACATGCAGGAAACATGTTAATTTCTGCACTCATGTAAGTCATATTCTTCTGATTTACAGACTGACTTTCAACAAAATTCTCAATCCATAACCATGATTCCCAACTGAGTTGCCCTTGGGCACCAGTGGAACCATATTTGCATGGTTACATGGTTTGTAAACATAGTGGGGCTTTTCCTTCTAAGATAATGGTAACAAGGGATGACATGGTCCAAGTCTCCATTAAAGTGGATCCCAATACCTCAAGTCAACCCCTTATATATCCAAAAGTAATCCTATCTTGAGGTAGTGTCAACAAAGATCAATGAGTTGGCTTTTACATGTAGAAGGAGAGTGGTAAAACTTTAGGGTGAGATCACACTTGTTTCAGGTCTAAACAAATGATTATGCCAGGAAATAGTCCTTATGTCAAAACACTGGAGAGAGGGAGAGCTGGTATAAAGAAATATATCACAATGGATGTATTCATGGGGGAGAAACACATCATACTTCCATGGATTTCATGCTATCTATATGGTGCATACAAGGTTCATATATTTTCAATTCTTCACCAAGGTGATTCTGAGTGTCCTGTCCTCTGTTTACTGAAAGGGTCATGCTTGCCTTCTTGAGGGCGAACTAGAATGATCGTTCCTTTAATCAAATGATAGTCTCAAGGTAGCCAGGGTGGTAGTCTCCAGGTAAATTCTAATTGTCCCATGCTAGGACTAGTGGGCATTAAAAGGAATTGTGCCCAATCTAGATAACATAGAAATCATAGTAGAGATTATAATAATATTTCAGAAGTTACTGATTCAGAGTTAAAATTACTCTGTGTAACTACCACACCCTCCATCAGTGTTTATTCAGAAGAGAGATCTCATGAGCATGAACCCTGGCTTGATAACATGTAAAGAGCTAAACTGTAAGAAGATTTAATAGCAAAAGTCCCAATCTAAGGCCTCTGCCCAGTCCCCAGCCTCCAGGCTCAGTGGGTGGCCCTGAGCTCCAGCCACCACAGCCAACCACCGCAAGACAGAGACACCAGATCCACGGCTGTGCAGGTGCGCGGTGGCTCTGCTGCCATAGTTTAATCTTAGACGCGATAGATTTTAGCACCAGGTCCTTTCAGGATCTTTTCTCATTTGTACACTTCAACGATCATTCTATTTGCATCAAACTGGAGAGGTTGATATAGCATGCAGAGCCTCAGACACAGCTGGGGAGCTGGAACTCGGCCCTGCCTTGGCTCAGCTGACCATTGGGCCCCCAGGAGGACAGATGGGTTTTGGGTGTTGGCCCATCACCTCTAGGGGTCCCCAATGAAGCCGTATAAGACTTGCCCACCACATCAGATGCCATTTTTGCTGTCTGGACGCTGCAGCACATCATAGCCTGCCCGGGAGTGATGCTGATCTCAAGACCAGATAAACAGAGCAAGACGAGTTCGAACCCAGGTGGGCAGCTCCCAGAGGTGGGAATCACCGCGAATTCATCAGATGGAGCTGGGGTAGGCCCTTCCCCTCTCCATTTTGTTTGAGCCCGGTAGCCCCACCCAGGAGCTGCCCTGGGGTGACCAGCCATAGCATGCAGAGCCTCAGATGCAGCTAGGGGAGCTGGAAGTCAGCTCTACCCTGGCTCATCTGACCATGGGCCCCCAGGAGGACAGATGGGTTTGGGGTGTTGGCCCATCACCTCTGGGGGTCTTGGAAGCAGCCGGATGAGACTGGCCACATTAGCGGCCATTTTCACTGTCCGGATGCTGCAGCACATTCGAGCCCATCTGGGAAGGATGCTGTCCTCAAGACCAAATTAACAAACAGAGCAAAACAAGTTCAAGTCCAGGTAGACAGCTCCCAGAAGCGGGAAACACCAGGAATTCATCAGATGGAGCTGGGGTCACACCTTCCCCTCTCCATTTTGTCTGAGCCCGGTGGCCCCACCCAGGAGCTGCCCTGGGTCGACCAGCCATAGCATGCAGAGCCTCAGACTGGGCTGGGGAACTGGAACTCGGCTCTCCCCTAGATCAGCTGACCATGAGGACCCCAGGAGGACAGATGGGTTTTGGGTGTTGGCCATCACCTCTGGGTAGTCCGGAAGCAGCCGGATAAGACTCACCCACCACATTAGCCACCATTTTTGCTGTCCGAACTCTGAACATGAGGTTCCTAAGTCGCGCGGCCGCTTGTGGCCACAAGGTCCATCGAACTAATGGAAACAGTAATGTCCTTTAATGTACTGCATTCTACGATGTATAGGAAAGGTAGGCGAGAGGGAGAGCTAGAGAAGAGAGAAAAGATACACAGAACCCACCAAGTAGTTGGGGTGATGGGGGGGAGGGAGATGGGGATATTTGTGATGGGAGATGGGTTCAGGTGGAGGGATGGGTGTTGGAACACTGTAGAACCAAATCTCGAGCACGAGCATATTGCAATTGCATGTCTAAAAGTGGTGTAATAAAATTTTTAAAAAATATAAAAAAAGTCCCAATCTACCTAGGTCTGTGATCCAACAACCCACTATACTATCTCTGGCCTGCAATTTCACCATTTTTAGTACTATAAAATGATAAAATAGGATAATTCTGAGACACCATGTTATAATAAGAGACAGACCTCAGAGAGAGAGAGAGAGAGAAAGAGAGAGATGAGCACATCAAATAGCTATTTGGACCAACATTAAGGTGACATAGTGAATTTAATATTTTTTTTAAGCTTTTGATCTGAATTTTCCAATCTTGGATTTTCTAACCCAGTAAAACACACTTGTTTCAGGTCTAAACAAATGATTATTCCAGTAAATTTTACTGAAAGATAAAAATTATGCACTGGCCAAATTGCTGATTGACAGGATAAAAGAGAATATGTATAGAATAATGAAGAATAAGTGTTTTAAGCCCTCATGCTATAGAAAAATATATCAAAAAGTAATAAATGATTAAAGGGAGAGAATTTGCATATGTTATGATGTTACTAATTTGGTACCATTGCACTATTGTATCTATTAATCAAAAATAAATCTGGAAGTATTTACATATGAGGTATAGATTCATATATAAATAGCAAACCATAAGACATTTATATGAGTGTGTGTGTGTGTGTGTGTGTGTTCCTTGTGTGTTGGATTACAGTCTTAGGCATTTCAGGTTTAACATTGGGTTGTCCTGTCCTGCAGGAGCACAAGTTAATTGAATTGCATCTATTGCAGGGCTCCTGGAGGCACATCCTATTCCACCCAATTGTCTGTGTTTAGTTTTTTACCTCTACTTGTGTCTTTCTTCCCCTACCTATTAGTCACATTAGCGCCTAATCAGACATAGCAACTTACATAGTTAAACCTTTTTAAGTTAAACAAATATATTTATTCTCAATATTATAAATATTTATAATATAAATATTATGAATTATATATAAATATAATTATATGCTATTATTAAATATTATTTATAATATAGAGAAACAAAATTAATATTGTATACAGGTTCTTGGCAAAGGTAATGAGAAAAGGATAAGCCCCTAGAAGGAATCTGGGCCTTGGGTGGATCTCGTAGAAGGAGTGTAAAGAGCTGTAGTCCTGAATGGAATTCAAATCTTAGATGAATCCTCTAGAAGATTACCTCCAAACGGAAGGGGCTTTATATCTATTCATTGTTTTTACAATTATCTGGAACCCCCTGCCCCCAGCCCTCCATGATGTCTCTATAACTAGCTGACTTTCCTTGAATTAAAAGGCCATTGATTATCAACAAGCCTGTGGTCCACTTCTTTTTCGATCAGTTAAGGAAAATGTCATCAGCCATGAACACATCAGGGTACCTAACCAAACCCCATGATCTGTTGGGGGACCTCAATGAGCCCCAACATAGATGACTTTTAAAATTTAATGGGGGCCAGGGAGTGGAGGTATTAGGATTAATGTTTTTCCTGCTTATATGTTGAAGTAATGACCCTGTTGGCTGAAATTACCTGAGAGGGATCCCCATAACTCCTGACCACTGCTTGGAAGATCCCAGTCTTCCTCATAAACACACACACACACACACACACACACACACCACCATATTTGTGGATTGGGTAGATTGAGCTGTTTCAGGTTGTGTATTAGATCAACAGTTCATCATGATCTTTTTTATTGCCAATGGTTAAATATAAAAGAAAGGAGCTGAACCATCTTGTTGCTGAGGCCCTCTATTCTGTTGTAAAAGGTCAACCACATAACTGAAACTAGCATTAACAGCATGGAGAAAGATATTCTACTAAAAAATCATAATGGAAAAAATGCATCAATTATAACTCAGTATGTTTCAACTCTACTCAATTATAATGAAGGATAGAACACAACATAAACTTACACCTTGAAAAATATGAGACCTCATAATTCTAAAGTCAATGCACATTTCAGAGACTCATTTATTTAGATGTATATATACTTTGAGGTTTCATTCCTTGAAAAATACTTCCCCATCTCGTATATATATCCTTGGAAGGTCTTTACCACTTGGTATTTTCTTTTCATTCACTAAATATTTTTCCTCTAAATATAAATCTTTGTTCTCTATATGAATATCTGTTTTTTTTTAAATTATCTAAGCATTTAGGATTTTTTATTTTTTTGCTTATTTTGGGCCACACTCAGCTATGCTCTGGTCTTACACCTGGCAGTTTTCAGGGGACCAACCGTATGTGGTACAGATGACCTAACTCAGATTGGCTGCATGCAAGAAAAGCTCCTTATTCACTGTAATATTTATCAACTCTTACTTTTTTTCCTTTTTTTTTTTCTTTTTTGGTCACACCCAGCAATGCTCAGGGGTTACTCCTGGCTCTGCACTCAGGAATCACTTCTGGCAGTGCTTGGGGGACCGTAGGGAATGCTGAGGAATCAAACCTGGGTAGGCTGAATGCAAGGCAAACACCCTGCCAGCTGTACCATTTCCCTGGACCCTATCCACTGTTATTTTGTTCTGTTTCTTTGTGTTTTTTTAATAGGGAGTCTGGTTCAATCAGAACCTCTTGGTTCCCTATAGGAGATATTCAGTGGTCACCTGGTGATAATAGTGCCTCCTCACCTCTGCAGTGATGGGAGGGGGCGGAGGTTGTTTCATCAGGACCATACATTGTGGTAATCAGGGTGAAGAGCACTACTTCCAGCAGTGCTGTGGGAGTCTTATGCGGTGATCAAACTCAGGACTTCTTGTTGTAAGGTATGTGCTTCATCCCTTTGAGCTATCTTCATGGCTTCCATTCTGTTTTTTTTTTTTTTTTTTTGTGGGTAGGGTTCAACCCAGCAATGCTCAGGGGTTAGGGGTTATTCCTGATGCCAGGGATTGAACCAGGTAGGCTACATGAAAGGCAAACACTCTACCCACTATTCTATTTTTCCTGCCCCATGGCTCCCATTCATAAACTATGTTAACTATTAAATGAAAGACCTTAAGATGAACACAAAAGGATGAGTTAGTAAGAAAACAATTAAATATTTATGCAAGAATTTTTAAAACTATGTTGAGGTTTTAATGTGGGGAAAAGTGGTTAATAGTGAAAAAAGTACACTAGAAGTTTGTTATGGATAGATGTAATCCATAAATTTGAACTGTGGTTTCTGCATCTTGAAACTCATCATCCATTTTTGCTTATGATCTTAATGTCCAAATAAGCATCTATATGTCAGTTACATAATGGAGAAATTAATAAAGATCAACAGTCCATGAGCATGCAACTACATTTTTTAGGAAAGTCATTGCAAACAGCACATGATATCCACATTAAAATCTAATGGTGAGAATGTATAGACAATATCATGTTGAACTCCATGTCATATTTGTCCCAAACAGAAAATGTTTTTCAGTAAGAAAAACTTGGAGAATTACTGTTGGGGTCAAGCATACATCTGTATACAAATAAAAGCTTTAAAAGAAGTTTAATACCAGTTGAAATATTTAGATATGCAGTAATTTATATACAAGGTACAAAATTGCAATTGAAGTTATTTTAGCTAGATATTCATTTAGTAATGATGAAAAATTATATAATAAACAGAAGAGTAGAGGACAAAAGAAACAAGCAATTCCAAAAAATTAATGTAAATAACAGATAAGAAATTACCCTATAATATTGAAATATAGGGCAGGAAACCCCTCAGGGAATGGTAAATGGAGGAAAATAGAATGTTTTTCTTCTCCATTAATTTCCCCATTAATGTTTAGCCTTAGGTTAATCACTAGGATATCTGTATTAAAATTCAAAGAATAATTGATCTCACAAATAGTAGAGAATTGACCCTAATTCTAGGATTCTCAATCTCAAAGATCCCAAAAAACATCATAGCAAAGGAAAATAATTCCAAAATAATATGTGTGGCAATTCTATTCATGTGTGCCACTAGATTGACATTGTACATAAATGATTATCACAATTTGTGTATAAAAAGCTGTTCTGGTAACCAAATCTATACAAAGGAAGCCGGTTTCAGATTCTGTCATGATAATTAGAAAATTTCAGTAACTATTTTAGAGAATACCATATTTTGTTAATTGATACTGTTTATCATATGTATGGAAAAGTAGCAATGTAAAGGAAAACATTCAACTTTTATAAGTCAATGATTCCTGGGAGCAAGTAAGAGATCAATGTTAGAAAGCATAATTTTCACAGATAGAAGATTAAAAACAATACTATACAATGATGTTTATATATAAAAAGTTAAAGAAATTCCAATAGTCAATTCTCATAGAAATAATAAAGGCAGTGTTCCAAGGGCAATTGATTACTACAAGAGATAAGAGAATAAACACTGACTTTCCTTCCTGGAGAAAAGGTGGATGATGTTAATAGGAGAGTTAAAAGAAATTTAGCTTCTACTGAGCAAGCTAACATTTTTCATATGGATAAAATTATTTCTAACATATTTTCTTTTTAGTACATATGTACATGCACTATGATATATTTTCTTCCAGGCTCGTAGTACAAGATATTCTTTTCTGACTATTTTATAATACAACATGAGTTTTGCACTTTTCATCAGTTTCAACACACGCCAAAACAAATATCTTTGGAGTCATACTAAATGTGTTTTCACAGAGGGGCATGGAGGCCAGAGAGATAACACAGTGGGTAGGGCTTTTGTCTTATACACCATCGACCCGGGTTTGATCCCTGGCATCCCATACGGGATTATTCCGAGCACAGACAGGAGTAATTCCTGAGTGCAGAACTATGAGTAACCCCTGAGCATTGCCAGGTGTGGCCCTAAAAGCAAATAACCTCCCCAAAACCAAAGGGGCATGGCGATTTTGTCCACTAACCATTGTGCATGCTATTTCTTTATGATTTAATTGCTCTACTCTCTAGTTTTCTATCTGTCCAGAAGGAATATAAAAATAGATGGGGTGGAGTTGGGAGAAAGAGACATTTTTTGTGCCAGAGCAGTATAGCATCATAGCAGGTAAAGGCCCTACCTTATTAACAGTCAATCCAGGTTTCATCTCTGGTATCACACATGGCCCCTTGAGACATTCAGGGATCTCTAAGCACAGAGCCAGGTGTAAACCTAAAAGTACTACTGAGTGTGTACCAAAAAATGAAACAAAAAGGGAGGAGGAGAATGAAGAGAGGAGGTGGTGAAGGGGAAAGAGAATGGAGAAGTGAAGGAGTAGCAAGAGACAACTTTCAATATATAGTAAGATTGAAATTACATTTATTTTAAGAGGCCTGACTTTTTAATTAACTTTCTAAAATTTTTATTTTATTTTTATTTTAATACAATTTTGATACAGTGAGAAATTTGTAGAGAACACAATGAAATCTTAACATCTTGCTAATAAAATCTTGAAATGATTCCGATGACAAATAACTAAGAACTTTAAGACTATTAAGTGGTTCTTAAAATTGCCAATATGCTATTTGGCACAGTTGTGAATGTCAATTGCCATCCTACTACTGTGTTAGGCATAATATTATCTTGCTCACCAATCTGTATTTATAACACTTCCATATTACAACAAGGCAGGAGAGTTATTAAATATTACTGTGCTGGGGGGCTACTTGGTTAGTACAGCAAGTAAGGCATCTGCCTTGTATATTACTGACCAAAGGTTTTATTCAGTAGCACCCCATATGGTCTCCTGAACAGCAGCAGAAATGATTCCTGAACAGAAAATAAAAAATAAGCCCTAAATACAGTTGTGGCCCCCACCAAAAAATTTACTATTCATAGCATATAATTTGTTGCAAAAATAATGGTAGTTATTCCTCTTCCTATGAAATATAATGTAGGAATAATACTTTTTCAAAAATAAGATTTAAGGTCCATGTATTGTATGTGATAGATTCCGGTTCAATACCTAGCAGTGTATGGGCAACAAGCATAGCAAAGCATTTCCCTGGAGTTCCTGTCTGTGTACCCACCAAACACCACCAAGGGGGCTAAGATAAACCTCAACAACAACAACACAACTGTGAGTTCTTGCATTGATCCATCTCACCTGGTGGGGACCCCCAGACACATGAGCTCTGATTAGGAGATTCCTCCCCACCCCTCCTGTAACCCTCCCTGTCACTCTTCCCAGGCCCCACCCAGGGCCAAATTAATATAGATCTTAAAGAAAAGAGCAATGGTTAAATTATAGGGATGATGCTTGTGAAAATTAAGCAATTAAGGAATCAGGCACTGAGGTGAGAAAACAGTGCTGTAAACAACCTCAGAAAACTTACCACTAATCATTTCTAATTACATATGTATAAAAACATATATATATACATATATATATATGTGTATATATATATATATATATATATATATATATATATATATATAGTTTTGCTCATATATATTGTTGGAGCCCTCGCTCCGTTTGTCCGCTTCCCGCTCAGATGGCAAAGAACCACACTCGTAATACAATAACTGTATCACTGTATCACTGTCTTCCCGTTCATCATCGATTTGCTCGAGAGGGCACCAGTAATATCTCCATATGTCCTGTCTCATGCTAGTAGAACCCAATGGCATCTGCTTGCTCCACGAACATGAAGAACCTCAAACCATTCATGCAATGACGATAGCACTGTTACTGGTATTTGGCATATCAAATACGACACGGGTAGCTTGCCAGGCTCTGCTGTGCTAAGATAAGAAACAGGGGTTTATTCCAGCTAGCTGGGGCCGATCGCTTCACAGAGACATGCAGGTCCTAGTGAGAACGTTCGACCCCAGGGAGAGGGCAAGAAGGGATTATCTTGGCCTTCCAAGGCCATTACATGTGTCACAGCCCACGCAAATCCATATAGCCAATAGACTTAAAGAAAAGCGTATTTCAAACAGTTCATCCAAAAAAGGTAAAGAAAGTCAAGAGAAATACTTCATCCTAAAAAAGGTCATGCAACTTAAAGACAAGAGAAGTGGTCTGTCCTTTACCAGTCATGTGCTTAACCAACCTTGAGGATGTCCTATCCTCAACAGATTGTAAAACTATACTATCCAGATGACCAGGATAGATATGCTTGGTTGGGAAATAGGTGATCTTGAGCCGTGACTTTTTTGTTTATCAAGGCTTACATAGTTGGGGCCTTGGCAAGATCTAACATTATATATATATATATATATATATATATATATATATATATATGCATATATATATATATATTGTTCATTAAACAAATACTTTTACTTTGAAATAATAATTATTTGGATTCTATGTCTGATATTTAGAGCATTAGTCAGGATCACACATGCCACCTATGATATTTAGAATTAAAAGTATGACTTAGCAAAAGAGTAAATGAAAAAGGGGCTGAAACAATAGTACAGAAAATAAGGTGTTTGCCTTGCACAAAGTAAATCCAGGTTTGATTTCCTGCATCAAATATGGTCCTCAAAGTTTTTCAGGGGTGATCCCTGAGCAAATTCAGAATTCTGAGCATTGTTTGTTGTAACCCCAAAACCGACAATTAAATCAATCAAAAAAAAATTAATGAAAACCTTCGAAAGAAACAGTCAAATTAATAAAACCCTAATATTGCTAACATATATTTCCTTCCTAATGCTAATATGTGTAAACCCTAATATTGCTAACATATATTTCCTTCCTAATGCTAATATATGTGTAAATACATAAAGTAAAAATGTATAGAGTATCAATGTACAATAATATAAATATTCATATAAAACAAGTACATACAAATAAATACATCTACCATGTGTGTTTATATATAACAGGTAATCTGATTATACATAGAAAAGTTACATAAGACAACATAAAATAATGGAAAATATCTAAAAGTTAGCTCTTTTTTAACAAATCTGAATCAATCATGGTAAACATGGTAAAAGTATATTCTCATAACTATCAATATTGATGCCAATGAGTTTGGCGCAGTGATGGCGGGTCTCTGTTCATTCATGAGTCCCAGTTTCTTCAATAATTTCAAGAAAGTAAATGTTGAGTAATAAAGAAGCTCAGACTCAAAAGTGGAAAGTAGGAGAAAAGAAAAGGAGTTCCCCAGGCAAGGAGGAATGAGGCTGAGCTATTGGCATAAGACTAAATTCAAATTAAGGGTCTTTTTGTGTAAGCCCTTTAAAAGGCTCTCTGATCAATTTCTTATCAATTGACAATGATACAGAGGATGTGACGAAGTTACAGTAAAGGCTCTTCCTTTATTCTATTTTAGGTGAAAATTGGGATCTCTACATTTATCAACTGACAAATGTTACATAGACTATAAGGAAATCACTGGTTTGTTTTTTCTAGCCACTCCGTTGGGGGCTCCCTATGAGCCTAAGCTCCAGGGTAGAATTTTATGGTCCTGAGAAATTCCTGGAATGTTAAGATAGGATGAAGTGTTTTAGAATGATGGGAGAGAGATGAAGATGGGAGAGAGATGAAGATGGGAGAGAGATGAAGATGGGAGAGAGATGAAGATGGGAGAGAGATGAAGATGGGAGAGAGATGAAGATGGGAGAGAGATGAAGCATTTGGCAAGAAGAAACTGTGGCTTCCTCGCTCACTAACAAGGGGAAACAGAGGCATCCTCTTTAAATATCATCATTTTTAGTCTAATAATATTGTTAGGGTTCGATAATATTTTCCCCTTTGAGATAGAGAATCACACGAGAATGCAATTAACAAAGCAGAGTTTTTTGGACTGGCTAGCCAGGGTCAGGCTCCCCACACAGACACTCAGGTCCAATTAGGCAGACAAGACCCCAAGCGTGATCTTATATAGGCTCTTACTGACCATTACAACAGAGCCCACATAGTACATAGACAATAAATTTGTAACACGACATACCTCTCAGCCTAACCATTCAAAAGTACATCACTTTTTTTTTTGGCTTTGGGTCACACCGCGTGCTCAGGGGTTACTCCTGGCTCTGCACTCAGGAATTACCCTGGCGTGCCGGGGACCATATGGGACGCCGGGATCAAACCGGCCGGCACAGGCCGGCTGCGTGCAAGGCAAACGCCCTACCCGCTGGGCTATCGCCCGGCCCCTCACTTCTTAACCTATAGGTTCAGAGGTCAACCTTAGGGTGTGAGGTCACATGAGCAATCAGGCAGGGCCTGTCTCACAGGTACACCAGATCATCTCCCTTGACCTGACCACATTCCATAGGCCCATCCTGTTATCTTATCCTGGCCTGGTATCCTGGGTGGAGGGGCATCAGCACCTGGGGTGGAGGGACATATTGTACTGGCTTTACTCTGCTAGGGGGAATCTGTTCCTTTTAATATGATATTTAATATACTTCTAACATTTTTACTCACTTCACTTTTAAAAGTAACATATGAAATGGATATGGATACTATAATTATCCACTTTCTCCTGGTCACTTTAAAGCAACAATGTATCCTCTGTAAGGTGAGCAACTTCTATATGCTATTAGTATATTGAGCATATACAGAGAATACATAGGTAGCAGATAAAAAAAATGTCAGTATTTAAAACCAAACAGTCTAATATGGGCAAAAAGGAATGGTTAATAATTATATACCAAGGCTTTATTTAATATGTTGAACTGAAATAAATTAAGTTGAGTATATAAACTATTCAAAAGAAAACAGAGGAAGAGATATTAAGCTCCACTATATAGGGGGTAGTGCATGATAAGCTTTTCCAGTGCAATTTGAACTTTGAGCACCAGTCAAAAGTAAATAATTCTTATTTCTAATTCTTGTATCTAATTTATAAATTCCAACATATAACTTTGACTAAAATGTCTTGCCCTTGTACAATTTTATTTGTATATTTTTCTTACTCAAACTTACTGTGTAGCCCAGCCTTATTACTTATATTTTAATTCATAAGTTTATAGAAAAATGAGTAAATGAATGAAATTAATAATGGCACATTAGTAGAAATTTTATCTATTAAAAACCTTAAATAACTACCTCACAAGTAATAAAGATAGTCCTTAAAATTATCTACTAAGGCTCAAAATGAACTTTTGTCTCATGTTTTGAATGCTATTTTATATCTCTGACCTCTGTTGGGTTATGACCCCTTTGCTTTAATCACATACTTTTTTTTTTCAAAGAAGCATGCAAAAATCCTAACTTGGGCCTTTGTTCAAGCCTCCCATCTCCCTGAAATCAATTTTCTTGATTTTCATCTCTGTTCATTCTTTATCATCTTACGGTTGGTTCTAGCCATTCCAGTTAATGCTGTACTTTATCACCCATGCTGGCCTAGAATACCCTCAACCTTACTTTACTATGCTTTTGTTTTTTCATCTTATTTTATCACCATTCGATATACTGCACTGTCATTTTTTATCATTTATTGCCTGTGGTAAAATGTAAATTCTGCAATGTTGAGAATGTTTTGTTAATTAAAATTCACTCAATACTTTGTATGAGTTCAAATAATGTATACTGGAAACATGTCTCTACTTCCAGGACAATAATAGCTTCTGGATTGGCAATGCTGTTACAAAATTTGGTTTGCAGGTTAATTGCCTGCTAAATTTCACAATGTAACTTAAACCAAGCTGGAGTATAATCAGACATTTTCTTTACAAATAGTTTCATAACAAGTAGCATATATAACATTTTTATGAACAAATCTCCAGCCCAAACAGTCTTCTACTGTGAAATTTTGGACGATATATTAATCTTGGATTATGATGGAAATTTTGAATTCCAGGAACAGCTACATTCACTCAGTCACTAATTTATCCCTATATCAATGTTTTGTCTCCCTGTGCCCAGGCACTCACGAGGCCCCGGAGGGATGGCGGGTTCTAGCCCTGGCCCGCCACCCCAGCAGAGCCTCACAACAAGCCAGATGACACCCCCACTCCATGAGGGCCGCCATTTTCCACATCTGGACTTCCCTCTCATAGGAACTCCACCCAGCAGACAGACCTATCACAGCCCGGCTTGTCTTGATGAACTGTCTGTGGCGCACAGTTCATCAATTAATGCTATATTTAGAGTTGACTACAAGAGTATTTCCACCCCACGGCAAACCTAGTAAGCTGCCCATGTCGCATTTGATATGCCAAATACCAGTAACAATTATATTAGTTCATTCCCATGACCTAATATAATGGTTGAGCTCTTTATGTTCCTGGAGCAAGCATATGCCCTTGGGCTCTACTAGCATGAGACAGGACATATGGAGATAATACTGGTGCCTGCTTGAACAAATAGATGATGAACGGGAAGATAGTGATAGTGATCAATTTTTTATCAAGCCAATATTACTTGCACACAATGAAGTCAACTATATAGCAAGACTCTGGGATAGGAACAAGAGTAAAGAATATGGTTCTTTACTAAAATCATCTAGGTACATGAGCGTTTGATAAATGCCAGTTAACTGGGTTAACTGAACACTAAGGACTTAGGACTGAACTTAAGGACTGAACACTAAATTTGTAATCAGCGAGTAACCAATTAATCTCTTGGAGGTTCAATACGTTATGTAAAAAATAAAAATGTTAGGTGGTTCCTTCCACTTATAAGTTCATGATTTCTTTTGATGTAGAACAACACATTGATAGATCTCTGATCTTAGTCTGCACAGACAAGAGAGACAGAGACAAATAAAATTGAAGGAAATATGAGTTTATTGGGGTGTGCTCCTGGGCAGACCCTATCTACCTCTGGTGAGGCTGGGGGTAGAGCCATACCTTGGGATAGACTAAATGGGATTTTTAAGTTGTCTAAGGTGGGAAAAATGAGCCAAGACTAGTGAAACCATTGTGCTTGGTTTGGCTCTGGTTATCTGTAGAGGGGGTTGGTTACAGGAAGCATAGAATGCAACCTGGTAACTTCCTAAAAGATATAATACTAGTAAATCATGTGTCTGTAATAAAACTTTCCTGGGACAATTCTCTTATTGTTTAGCATGAATTTAGACTAGATGAAGAGTGATATGAGACCTTTATAAAAATATTTCCAATGAATAGACTGTGACTTTAATAGAAATTTTATAAACCAAGTTAACCAAATTTAAGGTGGTCTAAAATATAATTAGTGAGTAACTTAAAGGATTCAAGAGGCTCAGATTTTTTCTAAGATAGTAGTTACATCCTACCCCTTGATGTGTTTGCATGTGTGACTGCAGTGCCTGGCTGCTTCAGCAGGTAGCTTACAGAAGAAAGGCATGTCTAAACCCAGGGCTCTGCCCTGTGGTTAATGGTTGGTTAACGGCTGGATGGTTAATGGTCTAAATAGTAAAAGACTGGGCCCCTTTGGTTGAACCCAAGAGGCACGGCAGAGCCTGGCAAGATATCCATGGTGTATTCAATATGCCAAAAACTAACTATAATGAACCTCATTCTAAACAAATGGAGATGTTACTGGCACCCAGTAGAGCAAACTGATGAACAATGGGATGACAAGTGACAAGTAGTCCCATAATGTTTTTTTTTTCTTTTTGGATCACACAGCAATGCTCCTGGCTCTGCAGTCAGGAATTACTCATGGCAGTGCTTGGGGAACTATATGGGATGCTGTGAAATTGAACCAGGTTGGCTGTGTGCAAGGCCAACTGTTGGACTAACACTCTGGCCCTGGTAACTTCTAATTTTCAATCCTCAATGTGCACATTAACATGTTTCTATACACTATTACTTAAAAATTTTAAAGACCAAGTTGATCAATTATATGCATATGCGCAGTTTTATTTTTAAAGATATATGATAGGTCTCAAAATTCCAACTCAAGGGGCTTGGCGATAGCACAGCGGGTAGGGCATTTGCTTTACATCACGGCCGACCTGGGTTCGATCCCCAGCATCCCATATGGTCCCCTGAGTACTGCCAGGAGTAATTCCTGGAGCGAAGAGCTGGGAGTAACCCCTGAGAGTTGCTGGGTGTGACCCAAAAAGAAAAAAAATCCAACTCAAAGCGGTATAGTATACATGGACAATATTACATGGATTAAAACAATATGAATAGGGGCTGGAAAGTACAGACAGTCATTTTAGTCCTTCTTCATTTTGGCAGCCTAGGACAGCCGTAAAATGTTATCACGCACTGCTTGTTTGCCTTTCTTACTGCTGCCATATTAAGGGCTCTTTCGAGGTCAGGAAAATAAACATTTTTGTTACTGGATTTGGCATATCGAACACGCATCGGACAGCTTGCCAGGCTCTGCCATGCGGGCACTATATTCTCATTACTTTGTGGGGCTCTCTCAGAGGGGTGGGTAGAATATTTGTGGTAATATGGGAGGTAAATTTTGGCGACGCTCTTGGCCGCATGCAACAAGGAAAGCTGGTTTCTGCTCTGCCGGGTGTACCTGTGTCTTAGGCTCAAGCATTCCTGGGCTTGAAATACTCTCCTCTGAAGGGCGGGTCTCTGCAGGGCGGGTCCTTGTAGGCTGGGTTTCTGACAAGCTGGGCTGGAGACTGGATTAATCTGTGGGCTGGAGACTGGATTAATATGCTGGGGGGAGATCTTACCAGCTGCAGAGTGTGGATTGTGACACAGATCGCTGCCAGCAAGGTGTGGGGGGTTTCTCTGGGCTCCTCCAAGGCTCCATCGGGATGGTGGACTCGGGTCGGAAGTTGCTCTCGTGGTCCATGGAATGCAGGGGGTTCAATGGGGGAAAGCTGGTTTCTGCTCTGCCGGGTGTACCTGTGTCTTAGGCTCCAAGCATTCCCTGGGCTTGAAATACTCTTCTCTGAAGGGCGGGTCTCTGTAGGGCGGGTCCTTGTAGGCTGGGTTTCTGACAAGCTGGGCTGGAGACTGGATTAATCTGTGGGCTGGAGACTGGATTAATATGCTGGGGAGATCTTACCAGCTGCAGAGTGTGGATTGTGACACAGATTGCTGCCAGCAAGGTGTGGGGGTTTCTCTGGGCTCCTCCGAGGCTCCATCGGGATGGTGGATTCGGGTCGGAAGTTGCTCTTGTGGTCCATGGAATGCAGGGGGTTCAACTCATCTGTTTCACTGTATCCCTGAATAATGTGTTTCCGTTTGTCTATAATCTGATTGATTACAGGAGCAGATACTCTGACTCTGACTTCCGGATTCCCAGATTGAGCTTAGATTCTATTTCCAAACACACGTTGTGTATAGCTGGGCGGATTGAGGAAGAAACGGCTGCAGGGTGGGTGTCAATGATCCGGGCTGTGATGGGCTGGTCGGCTGGGTGGAGTTCTGAAGAGAGGGAAGTCCAGATGTGGAAAATGGCGGCACCCATAGAGTGGGTGTGGGGTCGTCTGGCTTGTTGTGAGGTTCTGCCCGGGGTGGTGGGCCAAGGCTAGAACCCACCATGCCTCCTGACTGCCTCATGAACGGCTGGGCACAGGGAGAGCAAGGAACCGCTCTGCCCCATGTCTAAGAGTCTCTGCAAGCAAGAAAGATCAAGTACGACATCATTGGTCTGACTGAGACGAGGAGGCATCAGTCGCATCATGCTGTATTTGACACTGGAGAAGAATTGTTCCTTGGAACATGTGATGAAAGAGGCGTCAGTGGCGTTGGTGTCCTTCTCAACATGAACATGGCTGTCAATATTGATTCATTTGAATGCCTAACAAACCGAATAGGACGATTACACTTGAGGAGATGTGGCCCACTGCCAGCAATTTCTATCTTCATTGTCTGCACCAACATCCACATAAAAAGAAGATGAAATTGAGAAATTCTACATGGAATTGGAGGAGTTCTATAAAAAGATCACACCTTCTACAAGATCATAGTCCATGATTTTAATGCCAAGATAGGACCGAGAAGATCGGCTGAAGAACACCACATCGGGACCCATGGCCTAGAATGGAACGAACAGGATGAGAGACTATCTGGAGTTCATCATGTCCACCAAGACTATTCATGGGAACTCACAGTTTCAGAAGGCTGAAGCGAAACGTTGGACATGGGAATCTCCTGGCGGACAGTTCCACAATGAAATTGACCACATCATCTTCGATCGACGGTTTTCTCTGACCGATGTTGCTGTCGTCCCCCAAATTCCAGACAGGATCGGACCACCGTCTCCTTCATGCAAAATTCTACTTCCCGCAACGGGGAGAAAAAGCTGCAAAGTTTAAGAAGAGAACTCCCAGAACGACCACCAACTGGGAACTCTTTGGCACCATTGCGGCAACATGGGAAGTTACCATCGTTGATGACATCGATGAAGAGTACAACCGACTGGTTCAGCACCTCCATGATTGTGCGAAGAATGCCGAGAGAGGGAAAGACACAAAAGGACGCTTGTCTTCAGAAACTCTTGAGCTCATTCGCCAACGTGGCAAGGCGCGAGCCTCAGGAGACCAAATGCTAATGTCCAAGCTTGCTAAACAGTGCAGAGAAGCGATAAAAGCAGACCTCAAAGACAGAAGAGCATAAATACTGGAAGATGCAGCAGAAGCCGGAAAAGTATTCGCACTGCCCGCCTGTCCTTCGCCAACTATAAGACCAAGATGACTGCCCTCCGACACCCTGATGGATCTATCACATCTTCCAGAGAGGCAATGGAGAAGATTATCCAGGACTTCTACTCAAATCTCTTTGATAGCCACATCCACCTGCCCACATACCAAATTCCACAGGATGGATATGTCATTCCCAACGTTCTCCCTTCTGAAATCCGACATGCCATCTTCTCGGTAAAGAAGGGAACAGCACCAGGCCCAGACAAAGTCAGACCCGAATATCTGAAGAATCTGCCGTCGGTACTCATCAATACACTAGCTCGGCTCTTCACACGCTACCTGTCCGAATGCAAGGTGCCCTCCCAATTGGAAAACCAGCAGGACAGTTCTACTGTTCAAGAAGGGAGACATTCACGGAATCGGCATTTATCGCCCCATCTGCCTGTTGTCTGTCATCTACAAGCTGTTTACATGAGTCATCCTGAACAGGATTAGCAGAACACTAGATGAAGGACAACCATGCGAGCAAGCAGGTTTCTGGAAAGGATTCAGCACAATCGACCATATCCACACAGTAACCAAGCTCATTGAGGTTTGTAGGGAGTACAAGATGCCGCTCTGTCTCACGTTCATTGATTTACAGAAAGCCTTTGATTCTGTGGAGACTGAAGCAGTCATCGAAGCCCTAGTCAAACAGGGTGTTCAAACCCAATACATCAAGATCCTTCGTGAGCTGTATTACAGATTCACCACCAGGATCTCACCATTCTACAAAGAAGTGATCATTGTTGTCAAAAAGAGGGGTTCGACAGGGTGATACCATCTCACCAAAACTCTTCAGTGCCACCCTCGAGAACATCATGAGACAATTAGAATGGGAAGGAATGGGAGTGAAGATAGATGGTCGGCAACTACACCACCTCCGCTTTGCTGATGACATCGTTCTAATAACACCAAACATTAGCCAAGCGGCACAAATGCTGGCTGACTTTGACCGAGAATGTGGAAAGGTAGGTCTACAGCTGAATCTGAAGAAAACTATGTTCATGAGAAATGAACTAGTTCCAGAGGCCCCATTCACTCTCAATGGAACAAACATCTCTGAATGCAGCAGTTATGTGTACCTAGGTCAAGAAGTCAACATGATGAACGACCTAAAACCTGAGCTGCGCAGGAGGAAGAGAGTGGCATGGAATGCCTTCAAAGGCATTGAAGACATAGCTAAAAGGACAAAGAACCTCCGGCTCCAGGCACATCTCTTTGACTCCACAGTTCTCCCTGCATAAACATACGCCTCAGAGACCTGGGCCCTACGAAAGCAGGATGAGAATTCTATTCGGGTCTCCCAGAGAGGCATCGAAAGAGCTATGCTTGGAATATCACGTCTCACTCAAGTGAGAGAAGGAATCCGGAGTTCTGACCTCCGTCGCTATTCCAGAATCAGGGACGCTGTCTCGTTTGCCAAGGCATCGAAAATCAGATGGGCTGGACATGTAATGCGATTTGGAGACAACCGCTGGACTAGAGCCGTTACCGACTGGATCCCACGGGATATCAAAAGATCACGTGGCCGCCCACCTACAAGATGGTCAGACTTCCTTGTTAAGACCCTGAAGGAACGGTTTGAGGCTCTTCATATTCCTGAATCAACCAGATGCCATTGGGCTACATTGGCACGTGATAGGGTCCAATGGAAATGTTACTGGCGCCCGCTCGAGCAAATCGATGAATAACGGGATTCAAGTGATCAAGTGATCAAGTGAATAGGGGCTGGAGTGATAGTCCAGCGGGTAGGGCGTTTGCCTTGCATGCGGCTGGTCTATGCCAGCCCAGGTTCAATCCCGGCATCCCCTATGGTACCCCGAGCACTGCCAGAAGTTATTCCTGAGTGTAGAGCCAGGAGAAACCCCTGAGCATTGCCGGGTGTGACCCAAAAAAGAAAATAAAAAGAAAACAATATGAATAGAATATGTCTCTGTGCAGTGTTTATAATCTATCAGTGCCTATGCTGATAGATTTGTTTACTTACTCAAATGAGAAAGTGTTGAGATACTAATAGGAAATAACCTGCCTGAAAAATTATCAACTAAACTGGAAATACTAAGCTAAATAGAAATGGGGTTTATCACAAAAAGTTGGTGGGGATGGATGGGGGACAGAGTGCAGGCATAGATAGTCCCAAGTCCTTATTCTTGTGCTTCCTCCCAAAACAAGATGTTGTGGAGAACACAGAATATTTAAAGCAAGATTTATTAAAGTAAGGAAACAAAACACCCTGCTGGGAGTGACGTGAATGATTTAAGGAACAGAGAGAGTAGTATAGACATTCTGGCCAGCATGGGAAGTGGGAGTTCTTGGGAATCAGCTCTGGGAGTCACCAACTGCTGCTTTTGATTTTTCTTTATACTTTCATATTTCCCATTCACCTACTGAAATGGGAAGAGATTCATTAAGATCTAAGATTCTAAATATATTTGATATTTGTAGAAGTTGCTATAGCAATAGCATAGGTCATAAAGAGGGGGATACTTAAACAGAGGAACACTAAAAGAAACATAATCATAAAAAAATCATTGTCAAGAATTGTTCTCCAAGTGTTCAGACACAATGAGGAAGTTAGCCATTTGCAAGGTCATTGTAAGCGACATACAGGGCATTTTGTACAGTGTGTGAGCTCCTATTCACAGAGGTCGGTGACTATAAATGTACCTGTGCCCTTATGTTTATGGAGTTAATCCCCAAAGCTTTAGGCGGAACAGATTTAACCCTTTAAGTCCTAGGCTGGACAAATATCCTAAAGGGAGAGGACATTGCTGAGGGGCAGAAAATACGGAGAATTTTTCTCACTACCATAATTTGAGACTGATACCTCACTTGGAACTTTACTGTTGGAATTTGGTGTCATTGCTGCTGGCCCTTCTCTATCTTGTCTCACATGCTCATTACCTCATTCATACTATTTCCCGTCTGGCCATCTAATATTTATTATTCAATTTATGCTTATGTAAATAATCATGTGATATGATGGTAGAATGAATGCTCAACAGTAAAATATACTTATTTATCAACAACTTGAACTAGGTTTTAATACATTTAACATTTTAATAATGAGAATTTAATCAGGATTACAGAGGCCACATATATTACAAGTTTTGCCTGCTCATTAACAGTTCTCCAAAAGCCATTTAAATGTATCAATAGAACCTGGTCTTATTGCATGACTGTTTCATAAACATATAAGCCATCACTGATGAATTAAACTCAATTTTATCCTTTATTCTTCCAACTTTTGCTTGTTTAGGGGGCATACCCACAGTTACCAATATTATATAGACATATACACAAAACACACACACACACACACACACATATATATATATATATATATATATATATGGTAGAAAGTTTACAATAATGCTCAGTGTATGGTGTGCGTAGATTTGCAATTTTTTCTTATATGTCTTATGTAGTTGTTTTAGGACAAAAGCCACACTTCTCAGGGCTTTGTCCTGGTTCTGTGCTCAATGTTCACACCTGTAGGTGCTCAGGAGAGCAAATGTGGTCCTGGGATCAAGCCTGTCTGCCATCTGCAAGGAAAGCACCCTATTCAATGTCCCGTATCTCCAGCCTATTGGTATATAAAGCTAATGGACACTGGCACCAGTACAGGGCCTAGAATCCCTTGACAGCTTGCCTGTGTCATTTCCAGTCTGATGTTTTTTCCCTCCGCACAATCCTACCATTATTTGCTGACTGAAAAAATGTTGTTGTGGTGGATAATTTTACTTCCATTTTTCATTACCTATGCGTTTTAAACCCTTGCCTTTGTTTCTGTGTTAAAATCAATTCATTCCTCTTGGTAACGTGAAAGTGGATTCACCTGTGCTAGTGGGTTGATAAGGATTGTATGAAGGAATTACATACAAAACTCTGAAAGTTATGTCAGTTTATTTTACTTTATTTATGTATTTATTTTGCTTTTTGGGTGGTCACACCTGGCAATGCTCAGGGGTTTCTCCTGGCTCTGCACTCAGGAACCACTCCTGGTGGTGCTCAGAGTACCATTTTGGATGCGTGGGATTGAACCTGGGCAGGCATGGGCCAGCTGTGTGCAAGGTAAACATCATACCCACTGGACTATCGCTCCCGCCCCGAGTCAAGTTTAATACAGAGGTTTCCAAGTCCCTTCCTCATCAAATGTCTGGCCTCTCTATTCCCCTTGAATGAATTACTGGTTCTGTCCCACGCAGTCTGCTCATATCCCATGAATGATGGCCCAGTCCTGTTCCTGTGCTGCTCTCTCAATGCCCACCACTGGGCCTCCCACCTGTACCCCAGTGGCCGCTGTTGTCCTGTCCAGGCTTTCCTTAGTCTTCTGCCTCTACCCTGTACACTTGGATGAGACCCTTGTGCTCAGAACCTTGCCCTATACCTGGGCCTTTATCTTCCATAAGGAGCTTCAAAAGGACTGAGACCCAAATCTGTGCATGGAGCAATGCACAAACGAAGCAAAGCCAAAGGAAGAACCTGTTTCCAGTTCTGAGAAGTTTCTTGACATAGTTTCCTCATCTGTGTTTTCAAGGTCTGTTTTATCCTTCCCACCTGTCCTGATGATTGAGGTCTCCAAGCTGAATGTAAATAATAGTTTATCCTAAAGCTTTTGCTATCTGTTGAGTTATTTCTGCAGAGAAAGAAGGACCATTATCATTCTGTAAACTCGGGGGTAGTCCAAATCGGGAATTATCTCCTGGAGAAGTGCCTTAGCCGCTTTTTGTGCCTTCTCTGTCCTGGTGGGAAATGCCTCTATCTACCCAGTGAAAGTGTCTACCATCACCAGTAAATATTGAAACCCACCTTGTAGTGGTAGCTGAGTAAAGTCAAGCTGCCAGTCTTCTCCAGGATATGTACCATGTCTTTGTGTGCTAATGATCAATTTAGGAGGCACAGCTCCCTGGGGGAGAAAATTTCACAGCTCTGACATACTTATTCTATGATCTTACACAGTCTCTTTCCACTAAAGATAGAATGACTAAGAAGACGAAAATTTGTCCCTCCCTAGATGGCAAGAGTCAAGTAATCCTTTTATAGACTTCCACTGGAACTGTTGGGGAAAATGTAATATATCACCCTTCCAAAGCCATCCATCCTTATCTTCATATCCCCTATCTGTTGCCCACAATCTCTCCTCCTCTGTATAGGAGGGGCAGGTATCACTCAGATCTAGCTTAGGATCAGAGCCATAACATTATCCTCTGCTGGCATAATTTTGGTTGCCTTCTTGGCTTCCAGATCGGCCTTCCTGTTTCTTAGCATCATCTCACTGTCATCTTCCTGGTGGTTTCTACAAAGCATAACTGCCCCCCTTGAGGGCAGATGTACTGCACTGAGTAGTTTAAGTATCTTAGGTCCATACTTAATGGGACTATCCTTAGCAGTCAAAAATCCTCTTTCCTTCCAGATGCATGGGCATGCAGTACCAAGAATGCATACTTAGAGTCTGTGTACACATTGACCGATTTCCCTTTGCTTAACACTAAGGCTCTTGGGGCCGGGAGCAACAGTCCAGCGGGTAGGGCATTTGCCTGGCATCCCATATGGTTCCCTGAGCACAGCCAGGAGTAATTCCTTAGTGAAGAGCCAAGATTAAGCCCTGAGCATTGTGGGTGTGACCCAAAAAAGCAAAAAAAAAACCCAAAAAAACAAAACTAAGGCTCTTGTCAAAGCTATGAGCTCAGCTAGTTGCACTGAGTGTCCCACAGGTAAAGCACCACTTTCCACAGCAGTGGTGGTGGTGACCACTGCATATCCAGACTTATGTATGCCCTCTTCAACAAAGGAACTGCCATCCTTGAACAGAATGAGGTCAGTGTTCTCCAGAGGACTCTCTGACAGATCAGGTCTGCTGGCATACATGTGTTTCCACACAGGAATGCTCTAACTGGCAGGAGGGTCCTGGTACAGGCAATAGGGTAGCTGGGTTCAGGGTACTGCAAGGCTTTAAAACCACATCTGGAGTCTCTATAAGAAAGGACTGATATTAGGAGATGACCATCTGTCATTCAAAGACTACCTTTGGTTTCCAGAAGTGCTGTGATTTGGTGGGGGTATATACTGTTAGTATCCCCCCAAACTAAGTTTATAGGTTTCCTATGCCAGTAATATGGTGGCTGCCACGGCTCTCAGACAGCTTGGTCATCCAGTGGCAACTGTATCTAACTCGTAAATAACCCACAGGTCCCTTCTCTGGTCCCAAGGCCTGGGTTAGAACACGTAAGGCTATTTCTAATCTCTGATACACATAACCTGGCATAATTAAGGTTTTTTCTCTACTTCTTATTGATCCCTCAACTATGCAATTTACGAAGTGTTTTAGGCTCCAGTTACCACCTGTCTGATAATAATCCCATTTCAGATCTGTGGAGGAACTGCTACAGCCCCTGGTGGATAAGCTTCAGTTGTCACATGTATTTGATCCCCAAAGGATTCTGCATTTTCCAACACTGTACTCTTTACATTTGTGGTTAAGGTTTGATTTCAGACCAACATTACATCTTTCCAGGCATTTCATACATTGGCAGGAAGTCTTCAAACTTCATAATGTACTTGTCAGGGTCATCTGAGAATCTTCCTAGTTCTGAGTTTATCTGGCCTGTCTCAAGGAGAACGGGACATAGGTCCTAGATATTCCCTGCATTCCCTGAGGTACCTCCTGAAGTGGGCACAAAGTCCTAAGTTTGAAATCTTCTGACCTTTGACTTGTCTCCCTTGGGAATGCATAAGGCAGAAGCAAAGGCAGGGCAGTGGGCATCGCAGAGGGGGCTTCTGATGGAAATTCCTGGCTCTGACCTCAGGGCCCTCACAACTAAAGCTGGGTCTAGTTTACAATTGCAACAAACTTGAGGTTTCTCTTTTAATTCGTAAAACAGATGAACGTAAGGTACTTCTATGTGCTTACCCGTATTTCTGCAAAACTGATCCAGCTCCCAGATAGTGCTATGATTTAGACTTCCTTGTGCTGACCATCCACCTGGCCTCCCAACTTGTACAGTTGCCAGACTTTGTTACAGAAGTGGACGAGTCCTTCCTTACTCAGAAACTGGGAAGTAAACTTTTCCCAGTTATTCATCAGACATTCCAAAGGAGTGCCACCTGGAACCGCCTGGCAGTTTCCCCATCTGAAACATAAGAAATGGTTGGATACCCAAAGTCTCTCCCCACCTTGCTGATACCTGAGATGGGAGTTTATAGATGAGCACCGTAAGTCTCCTTTCTCCATCTTTCCAAGTTCTCTGGTTTCATTTGGACTAGGCCTGGGATTCACAAAATGCATTTAGCTCTTTTTTTTTATTTTAATTTTTATTATACCACCGTGAAACATACAATTACAAAGGTGTTCATAATTGGTTCTTGGTAATACAGTATTCCAGCACTCATCCCTCCACCAGTGCCCCATTTCCACCACCAATGTACCCCGCCCCTCCAGCCCACCCCTGGCTGCCTTAATAGAGGTGCCTCCATTTCCTCTTTTTTCTCTCTATGTCTCTCTCTCTCTGTGTCTCTGCATCTCTCTCCCTCTTCTTTTACACATTGTGGTTAGCCCTGCAGATATTTAGAGTTTATCACTTAAGTCTCTTTGTGTATATTCAATGGTGAGCATTAGTCTGCCATTCACGATTTCCCACACTTAGTAAAACATTGGTATCTATTTATGTCCTATTAATGAATGCAGTCATTCTATATCTGACCTTTTCCTTCTGACTAATTTCACTCAGCATGATAGTCTCCATGTCCATCCATTTGCAGGTAAATTTCATAATTTCATCTTTTCTGACAGCCGCATAGTATTCCATAATGTAGATGAACCTCAGTTTATTTAGCCAGTCCTCTGTTCTCGGGCATTTAGGTTGTTTCCAGATTCTAGCTATAGTGAATAACGCAGAGATGAATAAAGAAGTACAGATAGTGTTTCTGCTATGTGTTTTTCGGTCTCTCGGGTATATTCCCAGGAGTGCTATTGCTGGATCAAATTGGAGCTCAATATCTAGTTTCGGAGGAATGCCCATATTGTTTTCCAAAAAGGCTGGACCAGTCGGCACCCCCACCAACAGTGGATCAGAGTCCCTTTTTCCCCACATCCACGCCAGTACCGGTTGTTCTTGCTGTTTTGGATGTGTGCCAGTCTCTGTGGTGTGAAATGGTACCTCACTGTTGTTTTGATTTGCATCTCCCTGATGATTAAAGATGAAGAACAGTTTTTCATATGCCTTTTGGCCATTCAAATTTCTTCTTTTTTGGAAGCTTCTGTTTATTTCTTCTCCCCAGTTTTGATGGGGTTGGCTGTTTTCTTCTTGTGGAGTGCTACCAGTGTCTGATAAATCCTGGATATTAACCCCTTGTCAGATGGGTATTGGGTGAATGTCCTTTCCCACTCTGTGGATTGTCTTTGTATCTTGGTCACTGTTTCTTTTGAGGTGAAGAAGCTTTATAGTTTTATATAATCCCATTTGTTTATCTTTGCTTCCATTTGCTTGGTCAGTGGTGTGTGTCGTCTTTAAAGATACTTTCCGTTTCGATGTAGAGCGTTTCTCCTGTTTTCTTCAATGTACCTTATAGATTCATGTCTGATGTTGAGATCTAGAATCAATTTTGATCTGACTTTTGTATGCATGGCGTTAGAAGGAGGTCTATGTTCATTTTTTACATGTAGCTGCCCAGTTTTCCCAGCACCATTTGTGGAAGAGGCTTTCTTTGCTCCACTTAATATTTTTTGCTCCTTTATCGAAGATTAAGTGGTTGTATATTTTGTGAGTGCGTTTCAGGATACTCAGTTCTATTCCATAGGTCTACGGGTCTGTCTCTATACCAATACCACACTGTCTTAATTACCACTGCTCTGTAGTAGAGCTTGAGGTTGGGGGAAAGTGATACCTCCCATCTTCTTTTTCCCAAGGATTGCTTTGGCTATTCGTGGGGTTTTATTATTCCATACAAATTTCAGGAGTGTTTGTTCAATTTCTTTGAAGAACATCATGGGTATCTTTATAGGGACCGCATTGAATCTGTATAAAGCTCTAGGGAGTATTACCATTTTGATAATGTTAATCCTTCCAATCCATGAGCAGGGAATGTGTCTCCATTTCCTCAGGTCTTCTTTTATTTCCTGAAGTAACGTTTTGTAGTTTTCTTTGTAGAGATCCTTTACATTCTTTGTCAAACTGATTCCTAGGTATTTGACTTTCTGCGGTGCAATTGTGAATGGGATAGTTTCTTTAATGTCCCTTTCTTCTCTTTCGCTGTTTGCATATAGGAAGGCCATTGACTTTTGGGTATTGATTTTGTACCCTGCTACTCTACTATAAGAATGTATTATTTCTAGGAGCCTCTTGGTAGAGAGTTTTGGGTTTTCCAGGTATAATATCATGTCATCTGCAAATAGTGATAACTTGGCTTCTTCCCTTCCTATCTGGATGCCCTTAATGTCTTTTTCTTCCCTGATTGCTATGGCAAGTACTTCCAGTACTATATTGAATAGAAGTGGTGAGAGTGGGCAGCCTTGTCTTGTCCCTGATCTTAAGGGGAAGGCTTTCAGTTTTTCCCCATTGAGAATGATGCTTGCTGTGGGCTTGTAGTAGATGACCTGGATTATCTTGAGGAAGGTTCCTTCAATCCCCATTTTACGGAGAGCCTTCATCATGAACGGGTGTTGAATCTTGTCAAATGCCTTCTCTGCATCTATTGATATGATCATATGGTTTTTATTTTTCTTTTTGTTGATATGATGTATTATGTTGATTGACTTGCGGATGTTGAACCATCCTTGCATTCCCGGGATGAATCCCACTTGGTCATGGTGTACAATCTTTTGATGACTCTTTGGATTCTATTTGCTAGTATTTTGTTGAAGATCTTAGCATATGTATTCATCAGGGAGATTGGTCTGTAGTTTTCCTTTTTTGTGACATCTTTGTCTGCTTTGGGTATCAGGGTGATATGTGCCTCGTAAAAGCTATTTGGGGACTATTTCTATTTCTTCAATTTGCCGGAAGAGCTTAAAAAAGAATTGGGAGTAGGTCCTCTTTAAAGGTTTTGTAGAATTCACTGGTGAATCCATCTGGACCTGGGCTTTTGTGTTTGGGGAGACTTTTGATTACCGATTCTATTTCCTCGATGGAGATAGGTTTGTTGAGGTATTCCAAATCTTCTTGTTGCAGACTTGGGAAGCTATAGGAATTCAGGAATTTGTCCATTTCTTCTAGGTTCTCTTGTTTTTTTTGGCGTACAGGCTCTCATAGTAATCTCTGATGATCTTTTGAATTTCTGTGGTTTCTGTTGTGATGTCCCTGTTTTCATTTCTGATTCTATTTATTTGGGTTCTCTCTTTTCCTTTTCTTACAAGTCTTGCAAGTGATTTGTCAATCTCTGAAGTAACCTGCCTTATAACCATACACACACAATAACAAAAATATTCTAATGACCATGCCTTTTTGTTACTCACCAGACTCAGCATCTGTAATGCTG